>JAODVQ020174838.1:0-14679 GCA_025400075.2 Phenganax stokvisi
TGACAGGGCGATTCAATGTGAGGCTGTGTGCCAGTTTTGGTATCACTGCGATTGTGTCGGAATTAGAGATGATGAATACGATTATCTTTCAGCCTCTGAAGATGCATGGATTTGTCCTTCCTGCAGGAATAGCGATCTGCCGGCATTTAACAGCGTCAATGCTATCGATGTCTTCCATTTTGATTTCCAGAAAAACCTCCCCATACCAAAGCTCACTGTAGGACAGCAATTCTACTGCAGGCTACTTTGGACCTATCTTTTTGGGGTGTACTCTGCCTCTACAAAGCTCATGATGGCCTTTATGTGGCATGAACTGCTTGCAAAAAGAGGTGCCAATGATGTTATATCTTGTTTGTCGTATTTCATTTTCAAGACCCGATTAGGGAGGACTGGAGCCAAATGGAGCATTTTTTGGGCAGATAATTGCCCAGGTCAAAATAAAAATAACTATATTATGTGGTTTTTTTCTGATTTAGTCCGTCGTGGTATATATTCAAGAATTGATTACAAGTTTCTAGTCCCTGGTCATACTTATGGTCCTACTGACCGACACTTCGCTGTTATCGAGAGTTATGCATCAAATGTAGAGACAGTCTATTCTCCACACCAGTGGTATGATATTGTTCATAAAGCCATTACAACTGCTGCCTCAAGGGTAGAAGTTATTGAGATGAAACAGGAGTTTTTCCGAAACTACCGTAATCATCTGCGAAAGCTATACACTGAGCTTAGTAAGGATATGGACAACAAGCCATTAGATTTCATGGGAGCTGTGTGGTTTAATTTTGGCAGAAGTGAGAAGATGATGAATGGGGAATTAATATTAATAGAACACCCAGAAGAGGTATGGGTACGCCATACATATAATGTTAATGAGATGCCACAATGTGTATCATTTATGAAGAAAAAGAAGATGCAGTATACACTGGAGTTAGTTCCTCCTCCACTTTACAGCCAATATCCAATTCCCATTAAGAAGGAAAAGGCTGAAGATGTGAAGGGTCTTGTTTCAAAGTATGTTCCTATTGAGTATCAAGGATTCTACACTGACCTCCCACTTGAAGGTGGGAGTGACTCTGAAACAGAGTAAAATACATTCTCTTCCCAGCTGTTAGTGGGCATTGCAGTATTTTGTATTATTCAATACTTCATGTATTACAACATACAGTTTTTCATTATGTATATATAGACTATGTGTATATATGTATTGTATATAGCTGTCTCATTTCTTATTGCTCCATGACTTCTGACATAGATCCTGGTCATAATGAAAAGCGTTATATCCCTCCAAAGCAAGAGATTTGTGAGCCTCGAGTTGTTGCTTCATTTTTTCTATTTCTGTGGAGCTCGTACCTGTAGCATCATGTATTTTGGTTGTCAATGAGTCACACGTGTCGCAAGTATCTGTTCTAGGATATCCGAAATATATATTAAAGTCTCTAACAAAGATGTCATGGTAGAAGTGTTGGGATACAATTGGTTTACGGAGTGTTTGGACAGGTTGGTGTTACATAACACGCTCTCGATTTTCTTCCTTGAGCTTAATGTACTCAGGATCATTCTTCTCAAGGAAATCTCTATACATTCTGACAATTGATAAATCAGGTGAGAGGTACACACGTCCACAGTTGTCCGAGCGAGAATAGTGGCTGCTCCTTGCTGGAAAAGATCGTATATGGTCCTCAATCAATTCACGAACTGCATCATTCACTTTCACATGACCATTACGTTTGCCACGTTTATCCCATACAACTGCAGCACCATCAGCAGCATCTGTAATCTTATGACAAAGAACACGTAGACGCTTTGGTCCAAAAACCATGTATACTGCAAAAGGATTTTTGACACACTTTTATATCCACTCCCTTTTCATCTTGGAGGTAGTACTCAAACGTGAATTTGCTGTCTTCGGCTGGAGGTCTGCCTAGCCGTTTACCATTATGAGTAACTGCCGGATTGGATTTCCTTTTGTGACCACTCGTTTTCTTCGTTGCATGACGACGCAACAAACCATTCAAGTATATATTTTGTTGCTCATAATACAGCCCTTCAAATTCTTGGTGAATTTTCAGCAAATGCTCCTTTGAAAACAGCATCAGACATTCCTTTTTACAACATTTCGGCAAGCTTGTTAAGTCGAGCTGTGGTGCATTCTTACTAAGACCAGGTTTTTTCATGTGTTTACGTTCCCACTTCGTTTGATTCTTTTCTCTCTTCCTACCTTTACGGGAGGTTTTGTGATCTGCAGATACTTCAACCGACACACCAATTGATAATGCAACTTCGGGAGAGTAGAGAAAGCAAAAATCAGGCCCATCAGACTGCAAACCAGAAGCAGAAGCTTGCTTAGAGAGATCTGTGACAGTACCTGCCTCTTTGCCGACACACACACTTGCCTCTGCTGAGGCCATTCTTCAGGTCAATATTGCACATGCGGAGACTCACATGATTGTCATAATACTAGTCACGAGATCGTAAATTACTCAAAAACTCTGGTTGTTTCGTAATTCCAGTCTTCAGCATATGAAACTAGATGAATTAAAGTGTAAGTTTCTGCAATAAAACGTAAATGTAGCATAATGAGTTTTATTGTCCTTTTTCACCAGAGCCCTTCAATTGACAAAGACGCATATTTTCACGTAATTTAGCTACATGTTGTACGACCATTGATTCCTATCTGCGTCACTTTGGTTTAGGCTTATCCTACTTATGCTCAAAGTAAAGATTGTGTGCAATTCTTGCTATTCACGCCGATCTCTGCGATAGAAAACACGCCGGGTGTTTAGGTCCACAAATGGCGCAAAGTGGTGTGACTAACATTTAGACATGCGCATGCTTACATCAACGAATGCCTTTAGGAAAATGGTGTGTTCTACGCAGGTATGCGTGTATTATGGTTCAGTATAATAACCTTAAACTTTAATTTAAGCAACATTAATGCTATAATGGGAATTTTATTCAGCATAATGACGGGAATAATGTAAAACATTTGCTGGAACAATAGCAATAATTTGTGGAAATTCCAATAAGACTTATTCTCGATAAAACAAGCATTACTCAAGCCTACCCGGAATGCCAGGTGTAATGGGTTCTAGTCCCGTCCAGGGCAGTTCTTAAGGATTGTCCTGGATTTTGTTGATTTGATTGTTGTACATTTGCCTTGTGTTGGTTTGTTTCTCCACAAATTTCATTATGTAGGTGGAGGTTACAGGTTTACACGCATACTCACGCAGCTCTTTGCATATTTCCACATATCCGGTATAAGCGCTAGTATACATAAGACAGCCTGATATACTTTAGCCCTGGAGAAAGCAAATGCAGGTGTTTGCACGTGAATTGCAAGTTGACGTGTACATATACAGAGACGTACACATTCGGCTTATAACTTGCATCTGAGTGGTACTGTAGCAGGCAGATATCATCTCACATGAATACAAACATGAGGGCACTGACATGACTTTCACTGGTAATGTGCGTATTAGCTATGTGCATTGAGTATCTATTACATGTGAATATGAGAAAAAATTTCTAAGCTACATCCAGTGTCAAAAGGTCGGGAGTATTCCACAGTCTCTTACTTCTGGCAGTATAGTTACATCACACGTGGATGCAACGCATTGCTAGTGAAACGCAAGTATAGTATATGGTAGTTTTATGCAAAGATTCCCAATAATAGCCGCAGATGATCTGAGGTGTAATCGTAAGAATTTGAGTTCTGGGATAGCTTCTGCTCATAACCAATCCACCGCATTGGCCTACCTAGTCTTATCGACAGGTTTTCCGATATTTAGGCAAATGGTTCACCTAGTAGGGTAGGTTACAGTTTGGTCTAGTCCAATATTCTCTGTATGCAAAGGGGCACCAACCTACTGCATACTAACCACCCATTGTCTTGCCCTTGATGCATAGTGCAATAACCTTAACGGCAACCCCCATGTATGTGGAAGTTGCATCCTGCATACAATTACACATGTTGCATTCCTTCTTCTCTCACTTGAGCTAGCCTAGCATGCCATTATTAGAAATACACAGGGGCATGGTTCTAGGTTTGTCACATTAAAAGTTTTGATAGCAGGCAGAGGTGAGGATTTGTCATTCACGCAGTTTAATTCCATTGAGGTTTAACCTGCATGAACACTATCAATGGTCATGTACTGGAGTTTTTAGCCCGGTCATTGGTGTAAGTGCCATGTTGCATCATTCCGATGAGTTGTGGTGCCCCATACGTAGTCGAAACCAATTTTAAACCTAATTTCCATGCACGTCAATATAGGGAGGAGAATTCCAAGTGTAAATGGCCCCATTGACCCAGAGCGGTGTCATTATTACATACCCTAAAGAACATCATCGTCACCAGGGAAGTATTGTTATAAATTTTGACTGTTTCTGTGCCACGGCTACTCGTCACTCATGAAGAATCCAAGGTCAACGACCTCTGCCATCTACGCCTGCTCCAGAGGAAGAAGTAGTAGGGAGCATCACTCCACCCTACTCCGGGGGGTTGCCCACTTCTGGGGCTCCGCCCTCTCCTCTATTCACAGCTCTCTCCTCTGAAGTGATAAGATTTGGTGCTCAAGAAACACCATGATACCCCGGCAAGTCTTCCTCTTAACTTATAGAGACACATCACATTCATCTCTTATCATTTACATCCATAGCTTTAATTCGAGGTCCAGTAGTTTGTGCAGCATGTATGTACTGTAAACCCATTCTATTTAACGGCCTTTATGTATTATGTTTTTAAAAATTGGACGCGTTGACGTCCATTTGTTTTAACGTTTGGGTAACTGTAAAGAGTTGGTATTTTAGTCCATGGTTGCTTTAAAAGATCTTTTAAAGCAACCATGGACTAAAATTCCAACTCTTTACAGTATTCATAACTAAATACTTCAGTGATTAAGCCTAGGAGCGCTCCAATGGCTTCTGTTGTTACTACTACACGCTTCCCGTCTACATTCATGACGCGGTATAGTGCTGTGTAAGCGCATGTTAACGTCCAGAAATAATTTGTTAAAACGTTAAATTTAAGGCTCGTAATTATTAATGGGTTTACAGTAGTATGCTTAGACAAGCCATTCTACTGCTCCCGTGTTTGTACCATGTATGGACAATAATGGGTTTTTGTTAAGTAATTGAGAGTATGAGAGTATATATAGTTAGAGCGGTTACACCTGTAGGTGAGATATTGGGCCAGCATAAAAGAGGTACTTATTGATGTAATAGTTGAATGAGTGGTCACCCATATATATTTAAATTCAAAGGATATTGTTTCATGTTTTTTAAATTGGAAGATGGTACATACGGCCTAGCGGGTCAGATACTCAAAATAAGGCAAGAAAAAAGTTCTTTTAACTCTCTTGAGATCTGCTTTCCTTTGTCCTAGCCCGCTGGTCTACATACTAGGGCATGCTTAGATTAAGCACACTGAATTAGGCAGCCTCAAAGATAGCTGATACACCAACAGGTGAAAGGGACAGTTCAGCGGGCGGGATACACTATACAGAAGTGACTGGAATTAACACATGCACAACAACCCATGTTCCCTATTTAAGGAAAGTGTCTGTGTTATACGGTTTGCAGTGGATGACACTGCACGCACGTATACCCATAGAAAAAATATGGGCCGTTTGTATGAATAGCTGGCTGTCTTAAATGGCAATCATTATCATAATGCCATACACTGGAATGCAAGTTACCTACAAAGTAATTGTGTTTTACATAAATGTCATCAGCATTATTTCTATCAACATCATTAGCCACTACCTGAGCCAAGAATTCCACTAGTTACAGCTACATACGTACAACCAAGCAGAAAGTGACAGCGTAGTGGTGGCTGGCTAAGTTCACTCGTGCAGCAGCAGGGTTGATCGGCCTTTCGCACCAGTGGGTTCTAAGCAGCAAAGTGGTAGCAAACAGCACATAGGCTGGCAAAGTTCACCCTGCATCAACAGGGTGGATCAGCCTCAATTCATAAGTAGGTGTCACAGATGTATTTCATGGCTCAAAATCTGATCCTCCAAGCACGAAACCGAAGGGTAAACTATCAAACTTGAAGCATGAAGTATTGAGGTATTTCATGGTTCAAAATTCGATTCTCCAAGTACAGTATGAAAGGGTTAACCATCAGCATCCATGCAATCAATAACCACGTTTCTCATCCTGCTAAGTACAGTAGGGCACGGCTTTGTACTGAAAACTCACCTCCAAGTACCACAAGTAGTGCAAGTGAGTAGCCTGGTTGCGTTAAATCCACGTAACTAGAGCCTTGCTAGAGCAGAGGAACCAAAAAAATTATTATAAGGTATATTTAAATACCTTAGTGGTAGGTTGAGAGGGGGAAAGAGTGGTTGATTTTCCACACCCAGTGGGGATACCATAGGAGAAGGTGCATTAAGTCGCAATCTTGATAATACCTTTCCACTAAGAGGTTCCCATATCTATAACATATCAGAAAGGGAGTAATTTAATAATTGGTAAATGTTGTCTAATTACAGAGGGGCAGCTATTTCAAAGGCAATTAAGACTCATGTACGAATATGTGACCGTCCATGCGAAAAAGAGGCATAAGTTAGCAAAATTTTTTCCCGAGATTTTGGCGGATTCCGCATTACTAACACTCTACCGGCGCTCATTCAAAGTTTGAGGCAGATAGGTGTGGAGATATAGCTGCTTGTGTAACGGGTAGTCATGGATTTATAAATGTCTATGCTTGTTACGTTTGAGAAATGTTTCTGTATACACGCTCCGTTACACGTAGGCAGCTGACAGCTTCCAAAAGAGCCCCTTGAAGGTAAAATAATCGCATTTAGCATCCATGGGCAGCATAGTTATAGTCTAGCCTGCTACTTTGTCATGCCCCGTAAATTTCTCCGCATGATTTCCGTTCATGGTGTCCGTATACCCGCACAGTGAAATCCACGCAGTCGACTTAGAACTGCTACTGCTGCCATAGGCGGCTAATTTGGACGCTCTAACTTGGATAACAGTCTTCTAGGTAGATTATGCCTCATTTCCGCGTAGACAGTCACATATAGTAGCGTGTAAGCGCATGCACAGGAATTTCTCTTGACATGCATGGCCTCTGGTAAATTGTACATCTCACTCCCGATATCATGCCAGGTAGGCCTAGTGTGCAAAAGTCAGAAGGTAGTTGGACGATAAACAGACAAAGAAAGAATGAAAACTCAGCTCTTGGTAATTCAATATCAGGTCAGCAAAGTTTTGCACACGGCCCTCTCAGAATTGAATGATACTTGGTGTATACGTAGCACTAGTGGTAGTATATCACTAAGACCTATAGGTCTTAGTATATAGGGATGACACAGGTCATCGCTCATCATAGCAATACATTCGTGAAATTTCAGTTTCACTTTCATGTTACATCGAAAAAATTATCTGACCACATCAGTATGCATTCTCGTTGTTCGTTGTCGTTGTTCGGTTGAACTCGCGTAACTGGCAACCAACTAAATTGGGCTCAAACATAGAATAACTGTTGATACCTATATACCTATAACTAGTGCTAGGCTTTGTAAAACCTAACCCTGGTTCATTGTACTTCACAACAAGCATTTGCTTCCATGGAAACTGGTACATAATTGTCTCCATGGCAACCAATTTTCTTGTGTCAGATAACAGAACAATTGCGTATGAAATATTTTCAACTACCAAAATTAAAGGGAGGCTATCGCGGACCATATCGAAAATTATTTTAAAATTTCATATTGGTCTATTTGATAAGTACATCATGGGAATATTTTTTTCAGATTTTTAAAATGTTGTCTTTTGGCTTAAAAAATTCATCAAAGTTCTGCATTCCAGAGCCTTCCGGTTGAGAGGGTGGAGCTCGATGTGACGTCACTGGGGGAACGATAGTGAGCAGCGCCTTAGAAGGGTGTACATTTTGACGGGTTGTGTACAGCGAAACGGAAGACTCTGGAACACCAGAGAGGCCTGTATTCACGACTACCGATGTTACTTGTCCACCACCGTGCCACTAGATGTCAATATGCGAGGAGCCCAGTGCATCAACCGTCGGTATTTGACCGCGCGTCAATCGGCGTTTTCTGCATGTCAGTCGTGTTCCAGCAGACAGTTGTAGCATTTATGCAAGGATAAATACATAAGATGATGGTTGCTTGAGCTTATAACTCGGTTCAGGGGAGTTTTTGCAATAGACTTGCAAACCACACCCCTTTCAAGTTTAGCTCAGAAACTAGCAGAAACTTACAGATATTATAGATATGGCAAACTTTAATTATGTATGACCTGCCTACTGCAAGAAAAAGGATGCCAATAAGCCCTGTGAAGTCTCCTCTCATGGAGTTCAGCGCTCAGAAAACGCCAATCCACGCGCGGTCGAATACCGACGGCTTATGCGCTGGGCTCTGCTCAAATTGACATCTAGTGGAACGATGGTGCACAAGTAACAACGGTAGTCATGAATACAGGCCTCTCTGGTCTTTCAGAGTCTTGCGTTTCACTGTACACAACCCGTCAAAATGTACACGCTTCTAAGGCGCTGCTCACTTGCACAAAATGAAGTAGGCCATTACAGAGAAGCCACAAGGTTAGAGAGAGTTAAATTGCTACAGGTAATACTACAAATAGTGCTACCTATACACCAAGTTTAGTTCAATTCTGAGAGGGCCGTGTGCAAAACCTTGCTGAACTGATACGGAATTACCCCTCTACCTCGTGGGATTCGAACCCACCATCCCTTGCAATCTATGTAAATGCACTACCATATTGCAAAGGGAGTAGTACGAAACCCAAAGAGACTCAGCACTGCAGCAAAAATATCCATTGCATTGGTGGCAAATGCTGCTACACAGTTCAAGAGTGCAATAAAGCACCTAAACAAGGATCTGCAACCACTAGCAAAAGGATAATTCCCCAACTGAGGCCCTTGGTAGTTTAGGGAGGACATTGGCAACAAAGCTATGTTAATGTCAGGCAGCACAAATGCATTAAAGACATTGGTGGGCAATAGGAACTCTTCTTTTTCCACCAACGGTGGTTCCACAAGAAGACCAAAATACTCAAGTCAAAATCCCCAGGGTCACCGAATGTATAGGTTCACCAATAATAACAACAACAATATTCAGCAGGACCAATCTTCCACTGGGACCTTATTCATGCCTCAAATCTCTAAAGTGATTTATGCTCCAAGCCTCTAAATTCGCTGGATCCCATTACCAGCCTCAACAAGTGAGTTCACCCTTGGCCTCTGGAAAACAGCATACATTGGGTCCGCGCACAAGCTTAAAGACATAAGAGGAATATCCCTGTCACAGAACACAAACGAGTGCCCTTGGCAGGGGACAGTCACACTACCCAACAATGGTATTCAGCACTCTCTTACTATTTGGCAATTACAAGTCACTGTCCCCCCAACCAGATAGCATGCAGTCTTTCAGCTAATCAAGACAACTACAAGGGACTGATCCCGAACAGATCGGTCCCCAGTGTAGTATCTGGTTACAGACAGGAGCTTCTGAGCACACTGGTCCAGCAACACTGACTAGTGACTGCACACCCTCCAATACCAAACATAACAGGTACAAGAGAAGATCTCAACACTGCAAGCCAAGGTTGCTATCATACCCAGTGAGGATCTGGAAATACAAAGATGCGAGAGATAACTGTACAGTTTTCCTCGTCCCCAAGAAAGATGGCAAGTCAAGGCTGATATCAACCTCAGCAATCTCAACTAATTCATCTAGACACATACTTCTAGATGGGGGTAACCATTTCAGTAAGAGATATCCTGCAGGAAGGAGATTGCCTAACACTAATCAATACAAAATGCATACATGGTGGTCACAGTTGCCAAGGATCATCAACAATTTCTGCAGTTCAGCTTGAATAACACAGTTTTGCAATACACATCCCATTTGATAAACCCAAGGAAGGACTACAGGACCCTGCAGCCTTGACTATCGACCTTTGGGGTTCCCCATCAACTACCATCTCAGACAACCACCTTCTTAGGATACCAGGTACACTCAAAGTCAGTCTCTCTGAGCCTGCCAGTAGAGAAAGTTTCACACCTCTGACAAGAGGCTCAGAAGATTCAGACAAAGACAATGGTGTCAGCCAGAGAGCTAACACACAGCTGATTTGGAAGCTATTAGCAGCGCTACAGGCAGTACAACCAACCCCACTCCACTTTAGAAGCCTGCAAAGACTGAAACACTGAGCACTATTTGGAGGAGGATGCTAGCCACAGATAAATCTGTCACATCAGGCGAAGTAGGACCTGGAGTGGTGGTCATAAACCTTCACAAATGGAACAGGGAAGAGCTGAGGCTCTGCCCAATAGCTTGGAAATGAGACAGAAGAATCTTAGATAGGGAGGGAGGCCTACTGCAATGAGATAATGACAGAAGGATGTTGGAACAGAGCAAAAAGGTACCTGAGGCTGACTGACTAGTAGTAACAGCAGTATTGAGTATCATCGGCTGAGCTGTCCAGACAGCTGCAATTAGCACCATTGTTAATTTCTGTGCTATCACTTTCTGGAGAGTCCTCCTTATGTGACACCAAGGTGGGTGTGCATACTGGCTCCAGTCCTGGGTGAATGCATCCACCACTGCCAACCCTAGGTACGTTCTCTGGCCTATACTGGGTATGTTCTCTTGCTAATGAACTTTGACAGCTTTCTTGCTGACTGGGTGGTATATAAGTCCATACATGGTTTATTCTTAGAAATATTGAGAGGTGAAGCATCCTATCTGAGCAGTCAGTAAAGTGCCTTGACATGTAATGTGCCAAGACATTCTCCTGGCAGGTACTGCACTGTATCGGTTATTCCTCAGTCTAGACACCACTGCCAGAGCTCAGACACTATCTGCACCAGAATCTTGACTTGTTGTCCGATAATAGCAGAATGTGTGTGTTTGAATGGCCTCGTGCAAAGGCTTTGTCGCTGAACAGTGCCGCAATCAGCTCCCGGGCGTTTAGGAATTCAGACATTGCAGGCCTTGCAAGACTGTGGGGTTTCAGTGGAGGACAATTGCCCATAAATAGCTGCATGAAGGGTTTCAGGCAACAATTTAGCAAGACGAGTATCTGCAGAGCTCATCGACCACTCCTGAATAGAGAAGACCAATTCTAACTACAACTCAGCATGGAGGAAATGGGCACAATGGTGCCATTATCGAGAGGAGAATCCCTTTTAAGCAACTAGGATCACTTCTAGGATTCTTAGCTCACCAGTTTTACCAAGTTTAAAAGTCTGCAGATCACTACACCTGTACTGGTCTACAGTCTTTTGAACATACCTTCCGGTGTGGTGTTTTCCGTTGGGGTAGCACCTGCTGGTATCAATATGGCTAAACCTCCCTAACCAAAGTACTCCAATGTGTGGAGGCAACAAGAGTAACAGAATATCTAAAGACTACGGGGAACACAAAGGATCTACAGTCCCCCAGCTCTCTTAATAAAGAAACTGGCCATGCTACTTGCATTTGTGTCAGCGGAGAGATCATGAGACAGGGTCAGACTATCTCTATCAATTGCATTTTCCATGGGAGGGATCAGCATACCTCTGACTGGGCTAGCCAAGACTAGAACCATTGAAGGTCACAGATTTTCAGCAGGTCACAGACTCTGCCCAGTTTGGTGTTTGAGGAAATACCTAGCTCACACGAAGAGACGGACAGGGCTAATTATTCCTAGCCACACTCAAACCACTAAAGCCGGTAAAATCATCACAATAGCAAGGTGGCTAAAGATATAATACTCCAGCTCAGTGGTAATGACATCACATGTTTCTCTTACAACTCAACCCAAGGTGCATCAACATCAGCAGCAGCCTTCTTGGAATGACCTAAGTAGGCACCACAGAGAAAGCTGGTTGGTACCAGAGCAGCACCTTCTTAAGGTCTTAACGAAAACCCTGGTTGGGAGAGAGAAATGCAACTCAGTTCTCCACTGCTGTACTAGGAGGCAAGTACCACAAATATGCATAGTAAACTGATATGTTGGTCAGATAGGAATTCCACCTACCCACCCTTATTATTTAGGTGGAAAGAGTTGCAAGGAGGAATTGGGAGATAAATTCCAGTCTATGGTAGACCACAGGTCTTGACTGTGAAAAGACTGAGGTTTGGGCGGGAACGGACAGCAATGTACTCTCAGAAAAACGTCATTTCAATAGCTACTTTAATGAGCAATAAAGGACAATGCTTAGTGAACTGACATGTTAACCTCCCTTTACCCCCCTCATATATATGAGCTATAATAGCTTTTGAAATTCTGTAATTTCCTGCACTGTAATGCACATATCCACACACAGTATTAGATGTATACATGAAATGTACCATAATACAGGAGTCAATGTCTCCAGATAAGACCAGAGATTCATCAGGAGAAATGGCACAGCACTGAACTCCATAATGATGACCCTTAAACTCAACTACCAGTTGACTCTTCTTCACCCTTTCCTTGCCAGGAGCGATACTGGATTTCCGATGTGTATCCCATACCTATTAAATGCACAGCAGTATCATTTATACAAGAGGTAATTAGTAATACATAGTTTAGATGTATGTAACTGTACAAAGTAACCTCATAATGGTTTAATCATAGCCTGTTCAGTAATTGCTTATAATCTGTTAGTATTATGATGAAAAGCACTAAAGTAACAACCCACAGTGTAGACAGATGATACATTACAGGATGGTGATTTACGTACATAGCTATATACCGCAGGTTCTTGGCATAATTATAGTGCAGCAGTTAGTGTTAAATAGTACCTTGTCTGTTGTTTACATACAAGAACACTTGGCTATCTATGGTCAAGTACATGTCGTTATGCAAGTCATAAAGACCTTGCCTTGAATGCAGGGAGCCTGCACATAGGTAGGCATATCTTGTATACTAATAAGGAACCTACAGTGCAAAACAAAAAGAGAGTAGATTGACCACTTTTTTTCAATGAACAGTGATTATCTCAGTTATGGAGAGAGCTATCGACACAAGTCATGTATCTAAATGTTTCTTTATCTTCACTGAATAGATTGATATGAGTCACATGACCGCATGTGGTTAATCTACTCTTCTACTGTTTGGCACTGTAAAAAAATAAAAAGACAACTGCTGGATTTGAACTCCCCGCCCAGGTTTACTACCCTCAGTAGTGCATTGCATTATATCCAGGATATTGGACTCCAGACCAACTGCAATAAGCAAGCCTTAACCACTATTACACAACCGCGCATGATTGTATTGCTTGGTCTGTATATGGCTGCCGATTGCAAACTTAAGTTTGATGTGAAAATACATAGCTATATCTCGGAACCCAACATTTTTAGACAAAATCCTCATTAATGGCACTAAGAGTATGTAGCTTCAAAGTGTGAAATAATAATAATGGTTCTAGAATTAAGGTGTTTGACTTTGGAGCAACAAATGGATGGACACACAAAACAATCTCATAACCTTCTCGCATGAGAGCTAAAGGTTATTCTAGCCCATTAATCCTGGGTGCTCAGAGCCAGAGGACACCCATATGCCTTGCCAATTGAACTGAGTGTCTAAAAATATGTTATAGAATACTTTGCCATTTGAACGAATAGGAGGCTTGATAAGTTCACTATCATAGACTACGCGAAAGTAAATGCACATGCGCTAGAAAACACCTTTTTTCTAAGACTATAACATAGACTGTGTTCACAAAGTGAGGAGAACATCATAAACTTACCCGAACTGTGGTATCTTCTGAACTTGACACAACAAGCCTGCCTGAATTGCTGAGGACACAACAAGTAACCTTGTCACTATGACCACGGAAATCGGCGAGTTCCATTCCAGTTGAGGCATCCCAGAGCTGTAATGATAAAATTTTAGATGTGTTACCTTATCCCATTGTTGTGTTTATAATATCTGACATTATATACACTATACGGGTTGCACGGAGACCAAACACGAGTTGTGAGTCACTTGACTACTGCTAGCTTGCCGAACATGTCTTATACCAGATAACAAGCAACGCAAAATTGCACAAGGGTATACACTGTCCTGCTAAACATGCCATATAAACACAGGGAATACTCTGCGTATGCGTACCTCAATAAAATAAGCAGTGGAGGTAGAACTCCTTAGACTTTTGTGTGACTCGTGTTTAGGTTCTACTATACGTGTGTACTCCTATTTCTAGTGACAACATGCAAACCTTAATACTGGAATCATTCGAACAGGACACAACTTTACTGCCATCACGTGAATACTGACACTTCTTTACACCTTCTTGATGAACTTTTAACTTCAGGACATACTTTTCAGGGTCAGCTTCTTTGTTTCTATACAGTTAGTCAGAAGATAAGAATCAACACAAGTAGAGTATACTGTATATCACGATATTTCAGTGTGGATGTTACTTTAGCGAATTGAGTTAGGAAGAATCACATAGCTAAGTTTTGTTTCACTAAAAATGAAACGTGGAGAAATTATTTAAAACATTACGCAGCTCTGTTTTACTCGGCCACGTTGTACGTTTTACCTCTCTGTAGATTGTTTAGTTGCAACGCTGGAGTTTTCGAGTTTAGCCACTGACTCCTACAGAACTACGACTGTCGTGCTGCAAACGGGCAAGGCATTTGCTCAGCCATTACATACTTGGCTTGAAGTACGGCGTCTTTGGTGGTTTCGTTACCCCGGCCAGCTTCTACATGC
>JAODVQ020174944.1:0-14674 GCA_025400075.2 Phenganax stokvisi
TTTGCATAATTAAAATTACGTGGTGTTTCCACAAAACTGTATATTAGAATATTTAGTATTATTTACAAGTGCACGGCAACGACAAATTTAACAACCATCACCAAGTCATGTAATACAACTCACAGCTAACTACAGGAGACGATTGCCAAGTTTTTGGACCATGTGTTCGTTCATTATGTGAACGTTAGGCATACAGCTAGGCATATTGTGTGTATATCACCTAAAGTCACTTGAAGTGCCAACTGTACATATGATTATACAGAACTTTGTGTAATCATACAGCATGGTGTAAGTTTACCTTTGCACAAGTTGACTCCAGGCTGGATGAGTTTCAAGAACATGATCAATCTACAATATAACACACCATATATGCACTATATTATTCTTCTCCCATTTCTTATTAATCACCATGAGGAAGAGCCTTTGCCTAACCAATGTTGTCACTTACTAATTTTCCAGTTGCACTCTGACCTGCCTCATTCAACCACATGCCAGGCACCATAGCAGAATAATAAGGACCCCACACACCATTCACAAATAAAGCTTTCTCACTGATCTATTGTAAGTAATGAAGAAAAAAAGGAGGCACTAAAACTCAGATGTATGATCATGAGGTGACCTCAAACATGTGGCACACACTCAAAGAACCTAATTGAAAAACCTGACATACCGCCATATGACAACTTGAAGTGCCAGAAATGATTGCCAGTCTTGACATTATTGATTGGCATGGAATTTCTTCTTGCAAAGAAGCACCAATTACCCCTAAAGTAATAAAAGGATTAAAATCACTCTCAATTTTTTAGCAGGATTCTATAAAGATGAATTATTTATATCAATTACTGAGCAAGCTTTAAAACACCCAGACATTCAGTAAAACTCAGAGTACAGTACCAAGTCCACCAGCATGAGCATCAATAATAGAAGTCGCCACAGGTAACCCAGTTCGCAATCCAAGATCATGTGCAGCTTGCTGTGACAGGCCATGAGCAAGAGGTGTACCAGAAGTAAAAACAGCTGTGCCACCTTAAGAAATAAACTGTAGTTAGTAAATTACACCCTACTACTCCATCAAAAAATTTAATTTGATTTGAAAATAACTCAGGTATACCTTCAAATCATCTTTAAAATATTAGCTATTTATCATAGGGAGCTAGAATAAACTAGGAGCGCTTGGGTGCAGAACATGCAGCCACTCTTAAAAGAACGTCAAAGAAAGACAAAAAGTCACCTAATCTTTTAAAATTATCTTCTACCAATTCTGATAAACCAATATTAGTCCAGAAAGATGGAATCCAACCGTAATTACCTAAACATTGTAAAGGTGAAGCAGAATCAGCACCTCGGTTTCATTGACGTGATAATATTCTATTGATAGTGTAAAATATTCATTACTTGCCATTAATCTGCTGTGAGGAATGTCCCATGTAGTTAAACTTACACACAATGGAGCATAGTGATCTGAGATTAAACATGCATTGGATATTAACCATTTGAATGGCAAAACACCACAGTGCACAACGTCTTTTGATGTCTAAGCCTAATAACTTCACTCATCAAGTAAAGCCAGCACATCATCTGGTCTTCACAAGAAGTCCTGTGCAGAAACCTAAGGTGAACAATCTCCCAAATAAATATATCTTCAAATTACCTTGTAATACATCCAGTAGATTTGAACGTCAAGAATTCTGGTAAATCAAGGAACACTGAAATATTCTTCCATCTTTCACTGTCCAAGTAGTTCTTTAACCATAAAATTTTTGGTGCTTGCATTTCAGGAGAAATTTTTCCTCCAACATATTTAAGAACTTCATGTTCCAAAGAATTAATTTTCTCTGCTTCTTTCACGGCTCTGTGATCTAGCCATAGTATGATGTTTCTGTTGGTCGCTTGATTGGGTGTTACTGATACGGGACTACCATCTTGATCAAGACAAACTAAGGAGCAAGTTGCATCAAATCCAATTCCACGTATCTTGTCCTTGTTAACTTTGTCACAGGCCTTCTACCATAGAAAAAATAATGATTCAATTTGATTGCAGAGAATGCAGAGAAGCAGAGAGTGGCTGAGTTTTGTACCATGGTATGATGGTACTTCATGACAACAAATGATGATCATGATACAGCGTTATAATTTGGGAGTAATAAGATGATACACGCTAATACAGTGAGTATTGTGAGTATTACATAGGATGCTTCAGTAGTTGAATTACCATGAATTATTGCCTGAACATACCCTGACGGCGCAACATAAAGAACTCCAAATATCTTCCGATGATTGTTCATACAGCTCAGTTGATGGTTGCCAAATGCGAATATCTTGTGAACAAAATGATGTAATTCTTCCTTGTGCATCAATCACCGCAGCGCGAACACTGCTTGTTCCGACATCAACTGCAACATAAGATTGCATTGTCTGTGACTCTACGGCCATCTAGTCAAGTCTTGGTAATGGTACCCTAGCACAAAGTGCTGTGGCTGAGGGAGGGCCTTAGCACAGAGGCCTTAGGTCGCCGTACGACTCCGAAGTCTCCGAGTCCGAACGTCCGTCCTATGTCCAATCTTCCTCTCCGGTATCAAGTTACGTCACAGCTACCTGGATGCCGTGGCTGCCTGTGATCCGTGGTTCCGGATCTCAGGAAGTTGATTACTATATACAATTGCGACGCAAGCATGCATTAGTGCTTCTCACATTAGTTCCTATAACTTTTGAATTAACGGACAACGGAAAAACTTTCCACATAATGGAGGAAATTGACAGTCAGTTTTTTGGAAAGGTACTAGCAATCTAGTATTCCAGGTCTATTATTGTCTAAGTACGTTTTATGATATCTGGTATCCTGAGACCTCCTGTCATGCTTGCCTGCATTGGTATTTCAATAAATTCAATCCGGTAGATGCATTTTAAGGCAACACCTTTAGCTAACCCATAGATCGATAGATGATGTGCGACCATGCCTCTGAAGTTCAAAGAAGAAAGAGGTTTAACTATGTTGAAGTTTTGGGGCGAAGCTATGACTAGTTCATGGGTTGACAATAGATTGCATATAAATACAACCATTTGGTATTAGACAGACAAAGTATCTTTATTCCAACAATATTGAATTAATAATTGTTTTTCTTGAAGACAAACAGAAGACATGGAAGTTCTATTTGTAAGAATGTCCTAATATTCATATTGATGGTTCTTGTGGTTGCCTTAGCAGTTGTAGTAGCTCTTACTTATGGTCTAAACTTACATTGTGATGATGATGATGAAAGTACACCAACAATTCACAACTCTACAAAGTCAAACAACTCATCAAGCTTTCTTTTGTTTTCTGACATCCATCTTGATCTGATGTATAATGCTAGACTAGGAAAATCAGGTTTCTGTAGGAATGAGAGCATTCCAAGCCCTTACAATGCCTCTTATGGAAGAGTTGGTTGTGACTCACCTTTACGTTTGTTGGAAGAGGTACTTAAAACCATGAAAAAGCAAGCCACTCATATACCAAAACTGGACTTTGTTATGTTGTCAGGTAGGTGGTTTGATTATTACACTGTATGATGGTACAATTATGCATGCCTCTATGATAGGTTGAGTGTAATTACTTACAAAGAGTGCGCTAGAATGCAGTTCAGTGGGCACCAGGTTAAGGCAAGGTTGGTTTGTGGGCTCAGCGTTCGTAATCTAAAATTATGTTTTTTGGATGGTCAGTGTCGTAAGGTGTCGGCTAAACTGCATTAGCTTCCAAGGAGTGCACACTAATTTATATTTGTCAACTTTTGCTTGATTATTTTGATCTAATTTAAGCCAAAATGTTGGGCAGTAATTGTGTTATGCTCAAAATTTCACGAATGTGATGACAAAAGAAGATGAAGTTTTTTTCTCTTGTCTGCTTAATATATGCATGATTACACCTGTCAATATTCTACTTCTAAGTAGATATCAGTTTATAGGTTTTAGAAAGGTGGAATAAGTTTATCTTTTTCTTTGGTGTCTGCTCTTCACCATGTATCTTTTGGGATTTTTTTCCAATTTTGCTTTGCACGTTTAAAAGAACTAACAATTATGACCAATGAACCTGACTGTAACTCTGCACCATGCCAGGGGATACGTGTGCTCATCACCTGTCCGAAAATGTCACAATTAGAAGACAACAAGCTCTTGAAGCTATGAGAACAACATCGAAGGCAGTGAAGGCAGTATTTCCCTCACTTCCATATTTTCCAAGCATTGGTAACAACGATCTTCCAGGTCATTATATTATGCCTGGTGAAAATGATACGTGGTATTCTGACTTGCTGGATATCTGGCAAGATGCCATATTATGCAAAGATTGCCCAATGAAAAATCAGAGAACGACTGCAGAGGAATTGCGTAAAACTTTCTTGTACGGAGGTTATTACAGAGCATCAATTGCAGGTTTGTTTCAGTCAATTTTATCTGTCACCTGTAAATCTGAGCTTTTACCGAGGATAATTGACTTAACTGTAATTACGTCCCAACAATATGAAATTGAGACTTTAGGCCATGCAGTCAGGAGTCGGGACTGATTATTGTACAGAATTACCATTGTGCGACCTGTAATTTTGCTTTTTGTCTTAGATCTTTTAAATGTAATAAAACTAAATCTTAAACTATATTTGCAGATGGAAGTATGATATTACTGGTACTCAACTCAATGTACTGGACACAGAGCACATGGAAAGCGTACGGCTACTTCGTTGAAAGAGCGAACGCACAATTAGAGTGGCTACAACAACAGTTAGAACTGGCCCAGTCATCAAACAAGAAAGTTATTATCACTAGTCATATACCTCCCGGGTAAGGATATAGATCTGTTGTATGGTGTCATTGTATCAATGAGGAGGCAGCCCAATCTTCAATTATACCCAACATTTTTACGTCTTCCTGTGATGAAATGAAAATCCATCCATGTGCAAAAAACTGAGTGAGAAAACAGTGGATGATTCAAAGGGAGTAGAAAACACTTTATGCCCCAGCTTCCCAGCATCTTATCTAACTCCAGTGACAGGTCGCGTTAAAGTGTAAAAGAGTTCCTTCAAGTAAATGAAAATGAAATGTTGCAACCAAGTTATTTCTTTCTTACGTTTAGCATTGATGCATGGGCTGGTCGTGGGTTATGGTTGAGTAATTACACTGAACTTTATATGGATCTCGTCACAAACAAGTTTAGTCATGTGATAGCGGGTATGCATAACTTTGCCGGTCTTACAAATCTCGAGAACGAGCGACGATGAGCGTAAGGAATAGAAACATCAAGTAATCGACTGAGATAAACAGACGCAACCTCGCGCTTTGTTGTAATTCATAAACTAACTCATGTAATATTTTCACAAATTTAGGTCAAATCTACGCTCATTTCCACAAAGACAGCTTCAGATTTCTTCAGGCGAACAAGAAAGATGATTCATATGAAAACTCATCGTACATTTTGCTTATGCCGTCGTTGTCCACTGTTTATAGAAATAATCCAAATTTCAGAGTGGTTCATGTTAACCCAGATCTCCGTGCGATCACTGATTATGAACAGTATTACATGAACCTTGTATTAGCCACAGGTGAGTTTAAGTAGACACAAGTACAGTATATGGGCTGAATTAGGAAACACTGGAAATTCAGTTCATGACAACTACCAGTAACCTACTGAAACACATTGACTGAGATGCGCAGTCTTTAAGCGTCTTTCCCGCGTTTTTGTAATATAATGCCGCTTTTCTTGTGAGTTTTTCGTTGTTCGTGCATTCGAATATTTATTTCAAATGATTCATTTAGAATTCAACAACGCAGTGTGGCAACTTGACTATAAGTTTTCCTTACGGTATCCACCAAGTGGAGATGAAGACCAAGTTATAAATGGCAAGAGAATAAAGAATCTTAGCGATAATCTCATCAATCAATCAGATGACAGTTTCTTCACTGGCTACATAAGTTCACGACAAGTTCGCTATCAACCTGATCCTTATTCTAGATTCACTCTTTACTGCGCTGTAGCTCATTACAGCCAGCAAGATTTTGATGCATGTCAGAAGAAATATATTGTACCCGGTGGATAGTAACTATAAACTCTCTTTACGAACATTAATTTTCGCTCACTTTTACGAAGACGAAGGAACTTCGTTCGGACTTCTTTCTAATAAACTCAAGTCCAGTAGTCACCATTTGATCCAAATGTTAAATAGCGGAACGAACACTTTGTCTTGGCATTGGTCTACATAGACCCACAGGACACTTCGACCAACGAATTGTTTTTCAGTTGCGACACAATATCTTATCCACGCTTGTTCACGCTTTCTTTATAATTTTAATTTTGTTTTGTTCTTCGAAAAATGAAAAAATCATTCTTGATTAGTCCTCCAGCAACAAACAACCTTCATTTTCGTGCGCTACACGCACAAATCTAAACCAATAGGAACGCGTAAATTCCGTTTTATCCGCCAATAAGAGATCCCGAAAATCACAGAGAAAGCACGAATGCCCTGAACCAATCAGATGTTCATACTGTGCTTCAAGTGTAGCGCAACTCATGGCCTTACTGGTGGTAGCGCTGTTGCGCTTATTAAAATTGAGCAGGACTGTGGTTCTGGAATGAAATGGGATTCATTTCAGGTGAACTCTATGTGAACTCTGGATGGAAATTGCATGACGCATCACGCCATGCAAAATAAAATAGCAGGGGTAAATTTTGTGAGATCTACGTTATTCGCGTGCGTTATCTGAATACTACGGTGGCTTATTAGGAACATGCGCGAGTATTTTTTACTTATCTCGCGTGCTTCTCTTTTTCACTCGTATGATTTCTTGTGATATGCGCATGATCCATTGAACCTCATTATGCAACGCGGCAACTACTTAATCCAAGGGTTTTGTTTGCTCGAGGATCACTTTAGGGTGCGGTGCGCTAAAAGAGTTTTGAGATTTGTTTAAGTGGAGAAGACAAGAATCGAATTATGGCAAGTGAGAAGTACGCCCGCGTGGAGGTAATCACAATTTTGTCAATTTACTATTTATATCCTGTACTTAAAGGTAGTAACCATGCTTCTACAAAACTGATTATATCTTTCCACTTAATCGTACAAAACTGAAACATGTAAATTTGATTGTCTATGCTGACTAGGAAGGCTGACCAGTAATAGCATCATTTTGCGTTTGCTAGGCGTAGAGGCCTGGGCTGCATGGTTAGGAGTACATCATTATCAGTACTTAGCCAGTAGGAATACAGCTTGATGAAGGCATACAACTGGAGTTAAAAATTAAAAGCAAAAAAGTAATATTGCACCCAGTTTTGTACACATGTACTTGTACCGTGGTGTCCGTTTTTTTCGCGAGCGGCCAATTTTTTAACCTTAACCATTATTACTATCAATAATTCATGCAGTAAACAATATCCTTAGATTCTTGTTTACCACTTGGTATTTTTTTCATGCTTGATCACAGTTACAGAACTGACAAATCTATTCAAGGATATTGGATGCAGTAACATGCGTGTACGCACATTCATTGCATTTAATCAACCTTGCTCGTATGAGACAGTATGAGAATATATCTTTATCATTTTTCACCCCAATCCACTCCCCTATTTCCTCTCTCAGGGTCATGAATCGATAGTGTACCACAAATTGAAGCACTGATTTTAACGCGCGCAACGGTTAATTAACTTAGCTCATATTCTTATGAATACTTATCTTACAGTAATTGAAGGAGCGTCTTACCGTACTTAAAACGCTGGGCACGGCTGAGGCTGGGCGTTTTCGATACGATAAAACGCGAGTTGGAGTTGTCTTGAATGACTTCAAACATGCCGCAACAGAACTACTAATTAGGATGAAAGATTATATAGAGAATACTAAGGACATGCCATTTTATATAATTTTTCACGCTAATCTGCATTTTATCAGGTATAAAAGCCAAGCATATGAAAAAACAAGGGAATGCGATTTGACAATTTGGTTTACGAATATTAATGACTTTTGAAGTTACTTCATAGTTTTAATTGTAAACCAATATCAACATGTTTCCCAGAACAATTTATGAACTATAACTATTTTATTTTAGACTCCACATCATGTCAAACACTTGAAAAAAGAATCTTTTTGGCGTAATATGTCCTTACTTAGTTTCTTGGCGACATTTGGAGTGGGTCTTTTTCTGTTTTGTGTTCTCACTTCTCGTTCTCAGTTTCATTCTAATGAGCAAAGCCACGTAAAATTCACCCAACAAGATGAACACGTGAACGTAAAAAATAAACTTCACTTTTTGTGGTTTTCTGATATTCACCTGGACCTTTACTACAAGCCATCAGCTTCCCCTGACTGGTCAAAAAGCTATTGTAGAAATGGAGACATGAAAGCTAGTTATGACGCACCATTTGGACGCATTGGTTGCGACTCCCCACCATTCTTGCTCCGTAATGCTCTCTATGCCATGAGGGAGAAAGCCAAAAAGGCTAAATTTATTATAATGACAGGTAAAATGTTTTGAAATATAGACTGTGATCCACAACTGATATACTACAGAAGTAATAACTTCCACTATATGGTAGGTAGTAGGGAAGAGATTTTCTTTTCACTATAGGTGATTTCAGCGCTCACGAATTAGACAGAGAATTTTCAGATAACACTACCCGACGGCAACGTGTGTTGAACGCAATTAAAACGGGAGCAAGTGAAATAAAAATGGCATTTCCTACTCTTCCTTTTTTTCCAAGTGTGGGAAATAACGATCTTCCAGGGCACTACGTGCTCCCAGAAGAGGGCGATTCTTGGTACCAAGACCTCTTAGACATTGGTTTGGAAGAAATGATACTATGCAAATCGTGCGGAGCGCAGCAAACTACAACCAAAGTTGCATTACGAGAAACGTTTTTGAAAGGGGGTTATTACAAGGTTAATTTGCCAGGTTTGTGGTTTATGTTTTTGCATTTACTTTAGGCACTTTTAGATGGACGTTTGCGGCGAACTGCTAACCACTAACGGCAAACTTTAAATCACATTTGATTGTGATATCAACAGTTTTGTAGAGCGAAGTTGCCAAATCACGCTTCAGTTCATTATATAGGTTCCCGTAACATCGAACAACTGACATAGTTGACTTAAAAATGCGACTTAAACTTAGCCATTTGCAGTCAGCGGTTCGCCGTAAACGTCAATCTAAAGGTCTTTTTTATTAAAATCTGCTTTGAATAGAATTACATGAAGAAAATTTGTAGCGAAAGCCTCAAATACAGTACAGGCAAAGAGACTATATTTTCCTAATGTGAATGTTTTTCGTTGAATATGTAGGTACTGAAATGATTTTGTTGGTGCTGAATTCTATGTTGTGGTCAGAAAAGTGTTGGGTAGGATCCGAGTTCATGATCGAGTCTGCGAATGAGCAGATGAAATGGTTGAAACAAGAGCTTCGGTTGGCGAAAAGATTGGGACGAAAAGTTCTTATTCAGAGTCACATGCCTCCAGGGTATGCAACAGTTACAATACTTACATGGTGTAATACTATCAGGACTCATCCTTAAGAAAAATAGGAGGAAGAAAACATACGAATATCGTCTTTTTGTAGAGTAGAAGTGTGATGTTGTGTTTCTTTTACTTTCCAGAACGGACACATTCTCACCTCCGTATCCACAAGTATGGTTAAAGAATTACACTGAAGAGTATCTTGATGTGGTGACGAATGGATACAGTGATATTATTGCATGTAAGTTTCTTGAAGCGCCGATGTGAATCCCCAAAATATCAGAAATACAACAAGGTAGTCATTTCAAAGATTTCTGTGAACCCAGGTAGCAAAAAGTTGCGTAGATGAACAGGAAAAATTATTTTCCACCTAACACATTAACTAATGAATAGAAAACCTTTTATATATTGGTATCAGTGAAGTCTGTTTGGTACATAACTCCAAATTTTCTTGTATAAAAACTGCTGAGCAATCTTTCTGTTTTCTAGCTCAGCTCTATGCACACTTCCACACAGATGAATATCGACTCTTGAGATCTCCAACAGACACCCACGGACAACGTCTCTCCCATATCCTTCTTTCTGCATCTATCTCACCCTGTTTTAACAACAACCCAAATTTCCGTATCGTACAGATTAACAAAAAATATGAAGCGCTTGAGGATTTCCTGCAATATTACATGGAACTGGTGGTAACAACTGGTGAGTATTGCATTTTTTCTATCGTTATTTTTACGCTATCGTATCTCAAACATAAACCCACCTGACTACCAAATTGTATGCCTGTATCTTTTCATGCTCACAAAATGACGTAATCGTAAGTTAGTTCGTTTTGCGCAAAAGTTGTCAGCTATTTGCAATGCATATTTTATGATGGGAGCACACTTTGCTGGTTGGTGTAGCAATCGATATGACGAGTGTCAAAACATGTAAGTGAATTTAGAGGCAGTTTAGAGCTCTAGAGAATATTTATGAACGAAATGTTAATGATCTCAATCATCCTATAAATGGTGGTATAAAATTCCTTCAACCACCATGTCTCTTGAGATTTTTATAAGCAAGTACTATCTCTCCTAGAATTCAACATGCCGTATTGGCAACTGGACTACAAGTTCTCACAACGTTATCCTTCATCTGGTGAAGACGATAAAATGATTAATGGAAAACGTATTATGAAACTCAACGAAGATCTCATTAATGTTAAAGATAATACTGTTTGGATCAACTATTTCGCATCTCACACAGTGCACCATATGCCCAGCAGCGAAGTCAACAGATTCGTCTTGTTTTGTGGAATGAAACACATTTTGGAGGAAGACTTCGCAAAATGTCATTCAAAATACAAAGTTACCGGGGCTTGAAGGCAATGCAACTTATCACAATATTTTGTTATTTCTGGTTTCGTCATGAATTTTTCTTTACTGTCATACGTTGTAAACTTGTAATTGTATTTGTTTTATTTGGTTATGTTTCTCGATAATGAATCCACATTGAAGCGTTTGAAAGGTACGTCTTCACATCCCAGTTATACGTAGAGGTCATTGCATCGACCTGCGAATAGGTGGGATGTTTAGTTCAGCATTCAGCAGCTTTCCCTCTAATTTTCAAAAATTTTTTGAAAAATAAACAATAAACACCAAACTTAAATCCACACTCAAAACAGGTTTTTAGTCTGCAGAAGTCCAAGGATTTCTTAGATTTTGAAAATGGAACATTCAAGCGAGCAAATTGATCTCGACGAATTTGTGAAGGATTTTTCGGCCTGGCAAAAAGTGAGTCCCGTAAAACTGAGTAGAAATGACTGCCCTGCCAACAAGTCAACAATGTTAATCGATACTTTTTGTAGACACTTAAAAGCTTGACAAAAGAAAATTCGTTCGTCAAACTTCAATACACAATTGTTGAAAAGCAATTACTAAAAAGTCAAGTAGCTGAAAAAACATCAAACGACAGTGAGACTGTACTCTTTTAATACATAGATTCAAAGTTTGTTGAACTTTGTTTGTAGCGGCTTTTGTGGCCTTTTAGTGGTTTGGTACTAGTAGAAAGTTGTAGTTCGACTGTTAAGATATTTGTCTTGCAATGTATACGTAGAATGTTTACAACTCAGAGAAATGGTCGATAAACTTCAAACAATCCTTGAGAAAAGGAACACTTTGGAAGGTATTTTTTGAGATTTACTCCAAATGTCTTGAGTCTCTTTAGTCGGTACAAAACAGTCTTTTACACTCTAAACAGATGAAAACGCGAAACTTAAAAAACAAATTGCGGAAGCAAAAGAAATCGCCGCAAATCTCGAACAGGCAAGTTGATATAATTATAAGCTTGTATTAATATATAAACTAGAATCACTGAGGTCTGTATAAATCAGTTCAGAAGAAAAGCATTAAATTTTTATTGTTATACATGTTTTTATACGGTATTTTTGAAAATTTTAAGAATCACAAATGTCAAATGGATGAAGCAATTAAAAACTTAAAGGCGAGTCAACAAGCGCACGCAATTGAAGTTAGACGACTACAAGAAAATAAGCAGTTACAAAGTAAGACCAGAGTTAGGCATGCAACAAATAAGTAAACAAGCGAACAAACAAATAATCGCAGCATTGGCACCATGGCCAAGCTGAAAAAGAGAACACATTTCCACTTTTACTAAAGCTATCATTTTCACTGAAGCTATAGACAAACTTGGTCTGCAAAGTCACATTCGTGAAATCTTCGAGTTTGTAGATAAACGTGAAGTGGCATTGTTGAAGAAAGAGATTCAGGAAAAGAATGGTGAAATACGAGAATTATGTCAGAAATTATCAAATATAGAGAGAGAAAAACAAACAGAAATTGTCAAGTTGAGATTGGAGGTGAAGCATAATTAATAAAAACCATTACCAGTTTTACAATTTTACTTGAGAATCATTTCTCTTATTCTATAGTATGATGCCAAACTTCTCAAAGCTCAAAAAAGTAACTCAAAACAACCGTCAGGTTCAATGACAACAGTTAACAATGAAATTTTTCGCAAAGTAAGCTTAAATTTTTTGAACTACTTTTCTACCCAATCAACATTTTGGGGAAACCTTAAATGTTTTAACAACAAATCTATCTGTTTACAAAGCTAAAAGCAGAGTAATGTCAAAACCTTATGTTCTCTAAATTTCTCCTGATAGAAATTGCAATTTGCTAAAGTACAAGGAGAGAAAGAAGTGAATGTATTGAAAAACAAAATCATCCAGTTGGAAAGAAAATTAGTGCAACAAAAAAATGATCAGGAATTTCAACATTTGCCTCAAAAAAGAAGACGTTTATCAACAACAAGGAAGAACAAAGAATAAGTGTACAAGTGCATTATGAGTAGAGTGAAATTTCCAATCACAAATCAAATTGTACATTTTGAAGTGTTAATAGACTTGATAGCTACCACTGCTTATTTATAATCTACTGTTGCGATTGTACTACTGTTTACTGTACTACTTATTATTCAATAATTAAAAAACTGACTAGCTGTTTATATATTTGTCTACAAGTTTTCTTCGTTCTGCTGGAGGAGTGTCAAAATAAAGTTTTTGTTCATCTGAATATTTCATAATTGCAGGCACAATATCTCGATAACTCCAATCTTGCCAATGGTAATTAAATTTCTCAAGAAGTTCAATAATCTTCTCATCCTCACCAACAACATTTACGGGAAGTTTCTGCTTCAACTTTGGAGCAAGAATATTCTTGAAGATGACAACACCTCGAAAACCAAACCAACCAGAATATTTTTCATGAATACTCACTCCATATATCTTAGCATTTGCACCCCATGGGTCATTTTTAACACTTTCACGTCTATAGTAAAATGCTGCCCCAGACACATGGCCAGCAGTTTGTACCAGTATTTTTGGTCTGCGATTTGGATGAAGTTCATAGTCAAAAATAATTTCTATGTCTTCATCTGGAATCTTTGCTTTTAGTTTTTTAAGATGGTTTGAAATGAACTCATCCAAGGGATCAACTGATCCAGAGAAAGTACAACTCTTTACGAATGGCTTAAACCCTAAGTCAAACATCTCAGGTGTACTTATGATACAAAATGATAAAGTGTCATATGGGTAGTTTAGTTTGAATGGCTCATCAACTTGGTTGTTATACCATCCTACCTGCAATGAATAAATATATCATGTAGGCTGATGTAGCAACTTAAAGTTCTGGCCAAAATATATGGTGTGAAGCTAGTGGCTCACTAATATTTTTTAAGAGCTACATTACAGTAAATGCAGCCAGGAATTCAACCTTAGATGGGCAAAATCATTTGATGTGAAACAGAGTGAAATAAAAAAATTTGCTGCTTTTTACCACATGCGATTTTCATGGCTAACCCATTAAGATGCAACAGTCTTGCCTTTATGAGTAAAACCATCTACATTAGAGCACAACAAATAAATAAGAGACCTGTTTCCAATTGACAAGGCATTGTTCGGCATTAGACAGCTTGTAAATAACAAAAGAACCTCGGCTAAGAGTATAATGCTGGGAAACTGAAAATCGTGCTAAATATTATGTATAAAATGCCGTATTAATTATTACACAAAACAGCAATTATCTCATGCATGCCTTGTGAAATTCGAAGGGTAATCTGATGCGTGACTTCTCTCATATCAGACAAAACATGATATTACCATATAACTGTATCAACAAAATAATTGATTATAATAAACAGATTGATTAAGAAAATATCTTGAATTACCTTAAAGGCATGCAACTCCAGACCAACAGCAGACAAGAAGAGCGATGACTTTTCAATGACGGATTCGATTTCTTTATCCATCATCTAACAGTTTTCTTCACTGTTCACAGCCAGTGTTCACAGCATTTCATTGTTCTTCAGTACTCTGGGTGCCAGAGGTTTTCCACCCTTGCTCCCGCAGGCGACACGCGGGGATACCAGAGGACGCGAGGCAGTAGATAAGGCCGGGGGAAATTTTAAAATTGTGAGCGGGAAAACCATAGATATAGGAGCATAGAGATTATAAAAGAATTCTTTTATAATCTCTATGAATATGATTTGGTGGATTTGGTCCCTATTTCTCATGGTAATTACCACTGTCCAAGGTTCAAACCTGAGCCCACTACACAATTTTAACCCCCCTGGTTTTGTATAAAACTTTACTAGTTTTTGTACCAAATATCATTTGCAGCAAATTACTAAATATTTCGTGGTTCCGATTCGGATTTTTA
>JAODVQ020175052.1:1564-14674 GCA_025400075.2 Phenganax stokvisi
TTGATAGGTCTCCATCACTCCCATCAGCTTACGGCGCAGCTAGGGTATAGGAAAAAAGGAAGAATAAAACACTTCAACTATGTAAATCCATTCTTTTGGAATTAATAGAAAATGGCATTGGTTCTGGCACTCACTACTTTTGGGTCTCTTGGTACGAATCTGACAAACTCGTGATGAAGAATATCACTAGAAGTTGGCCTCTGCTCAAAATCCTTTACCAGACAACTATTTGTAGTACAAGAAACATTGATAATAACTAATGCCATGGTGATATCAAGGCAATGCATCACTACAAAGGCCTAGTATTGTACTTAAGGAGGGTCCATTATACTGCTAAAGTTTACTATAGGCAAAATAATCACTTTCTTTCTCAGTAAATGCAGTATATATTTCTGGTAAATAGCAAAGTAATGATCTTGGCTATAAGGATGAAATCTTAAAGTGTTAAGTGGGACACAATTAAACCATGTAACACACAAAACAGCTCTTTAAATTCTAAATCTTGTTAGTCCCATAATGATGGTGGAGCATGCACCTACTCCAAAAATTAAAAGGGAGATTATCAGGGAATCAGCTCTTAATGGTTTATGATGACAAGGTGTAATAGCAATTAGAGGTAAGAGTATACAGTGGCCACTTCCTGTCTATATCACTCCACTCCAATTTCATGTGTACACCAACTAATGGCTCACTATACACAACTACTCCAACTCCCACACATTGGTCATACCAGACTGGTGACTACTCTCTCACTCCAGCCATCTCTCTCCACCACTTTAACATCCCCAGGAATTGCAAAACCACTACTACACTGTGTAAGGGTGCAGAGTTTTCCTTCACAAGAAAGACCATCCATTGTTTACCTTGGACAGTAGTTCCAACACTCAGGGCAAGTACAGTATATGTAGGACCATCAGTTTGATGTGTTCATAGAACTGTATTCTCTAATAGTCTTTCTCTTCTAAGTAATCACACTCTTCTTTCACCCCAAACAAATCCCTGTCTATCTATGTCTAAGTACATATAGAGATACGTATTGGTTATTATACATTACCTTGAAATAAATCCGTTGAATCGTTTTGTCCATCTATTTGGACTGTGGAGTGTAGGTGGTTTGTTTCTAATAGAAAGTTCAGAGTTACGTACATATTACAACCAGATCAAAGTGGTCAATTGTATGGCATACTTGGCAATCTTGAAGAGTGCTCTCATGGGATGTTCTCCAAAGAGTGGTGGTGTGCTGTCAGCTATCTCAATGGCAGTGATACCGAGACTCCATATGTCAGCTCTCTGATCATACTCATACTCTGGTTGCTGCTCACATGCTATCACCTATGTATAGTGCCATTCAATCATTAGTGACTCCTAGTCTAGTTTAGAAGTATGGGATTCTAACACAGTGACCAGTGCCTTTGAAATTAGGTAGCTAGACTACCACCCACAAGCAGATATACCCATCCTTATAATACAGGATTGTTATAAGGATGCCCTACCAAAATATTTGGCTTGACTGTACTGTTTTGTTCCTGACATAATAGACTGGCATGGGGACAATATAGAGATATCCAAGCATCCATTACTATAGGATAGGAACACTACATACTACAATGGCTATATGTATTTAAATGCCTTTCTAAGCAGCAGCCAAAAAGTAATGGAACTCCACAAGACTGAGTAAGTATCATTAGCTAACTCATTCCCATAGCCTAGGGCAGGAATGGGCTGGTTGCAGCGATGGAGAGTGATGCATGTATTGACCTCTGGAGCCATCCAGTATGGTGTTCCTATTCCTGTCCCTCTTCTTCCCATCTCACCTTGCACCACTGCTGATATACCTACATATATATATACATAGAACAACACTCAGGACCATTCCTGGATGGATACAATGTAACCTATACATACACAAATACATACAAACAAAAACGGACACTCTCAACTACAATAGGACAAGTACTACCACCAGGAGAGTCAGAGAAAGAACAGCAAAGACTAGTGTTGATATGTCTCATTATGGCCTAACCAGCACTTTCAAATTAGCCTGCTGACAGGAACACTTGAGTGTCCCAATTACTAACGTTTTTAACAACCACACTTGTAAACAATGACAACAGACATTATGAATGACAACAAAATTGACTGTAATCATGGACATTAAAGCACAAACATAATGTCAGTGGACAAAATTTGTAAACAAGGAGAGATGGGGTGACAGATTGTGGTTGAGGTTTCTAACAGAGTAACCAGGCATGCAAACTGATGAGAAGAAGCCTCACTAGAGCCAGGCTCTAACATGCCTTTGATGACAGATAATCTCCTGATAAGTAGCATAGTTTTGTGGTGGATGAAAACCACCTTTCATTGTGACTTTGTTCCACATTGTTAGGGACAAGCTCCCCTTATATCTAGCCAAGATTCTTGACCTTTCGCTATTCCTCCAAGATTTTTTCACCTTTTCCTATTCCTACCTAAGGCTATACTATTATCTTTCTCCCAATATTATTGTACCTCTGGTGGACTGAATCAGTCACACACAATGCAACTATCATTGATAAAGTGTAAACTATCATCCTATTACTGGATTTCTAAAACCAATCTAGAACAATAGGATACTGTGAATGAGAACAATTGCATTCCAATTTCTTGCAGCAAAAGAGTGCAATTTTATCCTGCATTTCTAAATCCACATACACCCATTGTAAGAGAAGATCATTTACTATGGCCTTATAACCAACCACAGGTTTAAACTCTATATATATAATATTATGCTCGCCATAAATCATAAGTTCACTTCTGCATATACACATATAACGAAATTTTAACTAAACAATCTATAACTATAGCGGGTTCAGCTGAAATAACTGCACACTTGGAGCCACAAGGTCGCTCAAGAGCAAGGTCACTGATGGCACTTATGATACAACAACCCAAACATAACAACACTCTATGAATATTATGTGTAATGTTTATTCATTTCGAGGAGGTGGGCGTGGTTTTGGCATGGTGGGTGTAGTTATACGCCAACATGGATGGACTTTTTCTAAACTGCAGAGTATTGATTGCCTATGTTATAGAAGGAAAGGATGGAAGCAAGGAAGTAAGGAAGCATGTGGAGCAGGATAACAGATGGCAGCTGTGGATAGGGAGAGTATGGATAGGAGATAAGGACAGGAAGGTATGCACGGCAATCAGTGATGTAGAACGACCTACTACACCATATCATACAATACACAATATAGGACAATAGAAGATTATGTATAGTTCATTAGAAACAAAACTTACATACATATGAGTGAGAGAAAAACACCTAGTAGCTTTAAAGAAGACAATAATGTGGAATGAATGGTATTATGTGGGACATACAACAATATTATACATTAATCATTACACTATCGGAATACGGGAACACAAACTTTTCAGCACAAATGAAGAAAACTACATCAACTACATCTATCCAATGGAATCGAATGAATAAACCATTTCTCAATTAATTTCAAGGGAAAGAAAACATACCAAAATCAATAAGTTTCACTCTGGCATCTTTAGTGAGGAGAACATTTTGTCCCTTGATATCACGGTGGAGGACACACGCCTTGTGGAGGTAGTTGAGTCCCTCCAGTACCTCCCGCAGGATGTATGATATGAGGTCCTCTGGTAGAGTCTCTGCCTTTCCTTTCATTGACTTGACCAGGTCAGTTACTGAACCACCACTGCAGTACTGGGCGAGGCAGAGAGTGGTATTCATTCAAAACACACACTCTCAGTCATAATGTAGAGCAATAGATTTTATCACAATCTCTAGGGCACACCTTGACTGGAGCAGACTACACAGCAATAGGACCCACTTATCTCATGTAAGAGAAACTAGAGAGTGTAAATTGTCACACTAACTGGCCCAATAGGTGAATCAGTAAAACACTGTAAGTTTCTACAATTAGGATAATATTAAATTTCAGCTTTTGGAGTAGACTGCTATAGAACTTTAATCAATGGGTGTTATCTCAATTATCAAGATTATTAAAGAACATACACTTCAACCCTCACATGATATTGGGCACCACATACTCGTTCCAACCTACATACGCTGCAGACTACGTGATGATGAAAGAATTTACAGACCTCCATGACAATCCAGAGGTGGTCCTCTGCATGTTGGTCTCTGTAGAGGAAGGCTCCGTGGAAACCGACAATGTTCCTGTGTTGGGAGTGATTCTGGAACACATTCAACTCTGCTCTGATGTCCTCCTCTTTGTCAAGAATTGCCTCCATCACCTGCAAAAATGTTTAACTAGTCTCCTCCTTAAACTCCATACATTCTCCTTCCCACAATACTCTCTCCCCAGCAGGTTATGTTTTCCCTCCTAGGCTCTATATATTCTCCAGTCTACTTCTACTTTCAAGGCCACCTAAAATATCCTTTCTCTCTCTCACACCACCATTAAATAGATATGCAATAATCCTAGGAAAGTGGCTAGGAGCGGAAGTTACACAATTGCCAGTTGGGAAAGATGAATAGTAATGGATATATTGGATGGGAAAGTGACTGAAAACTTTGCAGCAACATAGTTTTGCTCTCATGAACTCACCTTGACTGCTGCTATATCACCCGAGAGGACATTTCTGGCCTTGTACACTTCTCCATAGTTTCCTTCTCCTGCAAATAGACACAGTACAGTTTATACTTGGTCACTCAACACCTGCTACTGTTGTGCACCACCCAAGGCTGTGACACTACACTACCATTAGCAGGATATCAGATGGTCAGTTTTAACCTCCACCACCTCTAACTTAGTCATAAAGGTAGACTTTGATAGGATAAAGAGGTTGCAGTGAGACAGGGACCATTTAGTAGTTCATGACTACACTCCATCTAACCATGATAGTGATTAGGATAACCAGCGTGTTTGAGTTTAAACATCATAAATATAGTCCAAGGATTGAATATGAAGTGGCAATAATAGCGCAATAGCTCAGAGTCCTAAACACTATGTGACCACACTCTGATGCAAATTAGCAAAACAGTGTGAAAAATAATTTTCAATGTGCCCCCACACCCTCTGATAAAAAGCTATAGGAGGGCACACACATACAACAATAGCGAGAAACCGTCCCATAATAGTGCTCTATGCAAGTGTGCTCTATGCAAGTGTGGCGTGAGGTGTATAGCTATGCCACAACACTGTTCCTCCAAAGCCTTTTGTTTTATTAGATTGTGGTTTAGTGGAAATTTTATCAAAGGTTGTGGGAACCTTTCTTGGTGTAAAGGAACCAATGGTGCCTCCAATAGCATGAAAAACACAACCATTGAGTTTCAACCTCATTGGTAGCTATAACCTCCACCTCACTCACCAATAAGTTGAATTCTCTCCCAGACTCCATCTGGGCTGGGAAGACCCTTCAGAATGTGGAGACCGTCGTAGAACATCTAACCACCTGTGACTTAATTTCTCCTTCTAGTGCTCTACGACCTTCTTCATGGAGAGACTGTATAATGTTAGGAAGGGAAAAGGCGGTTGAACCACGTTGAACTGCGTCACAATCGAAACCTAGCGTAATGGAACTCACCCAGTCGTCTTTCTTAGCGGTTCAACGCGGCTACCAGTCTCTAGCTGGGAAGAACTGCCGACAACGTTGCGGAGATTCTATGAACGCAAAAAGGGCGTGGCTGGTCGACAGCTCAGCAAAATGTGGGAAGGGCTCGAGCTGCTGCTGATTCAGCACTCTATACTTGGATCGTCTTACTAAATTCACAAGGTGACATTGGTTCCCTAGGGAAGAATGAAGCTTCACTGCTATCTCTCCGAGTAGGAGTGAACGTGTGAGTGTGTCTTGCTCTCCCTGTATGCCTGATGTCGTCGTACCCGGGTTCCGAGGCCTACTACTGGGAGGCACACAGACGTGAGCGCTCACTGCAGCGAAGAAAGAGTGCCTCGGTCCAGAACAGGAGCTCTGGAGCAGGTGGAGGTAGAGGAGCAAGAGGAGGAGAGATGAGTCGTCCTACTACTACTGAACATCTTAGTTCTACCGTTAGTGTCTCTAGCATGCTTCTTTAATACCTCTTCCCTCTACAAAGTAATTTTGATGCAAACAATTAGAGCTTCCCAGCTGATAAAAGCCTTGCTATATATAGTCAGTATACAAAAATGTTGTCATGGGTGTTTGTACTTTCCATCTAGATCAGTTCTTTACTTTTCCTGATGGTTTTGTTCATACTTGCCTCGCTTTGATATTCCTGATTATGATTGATGTTAATATTTTACTTGGTGGTGCAGAAAACAGCAGGTGAAGTATTGGGAATGAGTAGAGGTGGAGTATACACTGACCAGTACTACAGAGATATCTATACTCCTAGACTGTCTGCTAGATATAATGTAAGACTGATCTTTCTCAATAACAAACTACAGTGGAACCTTGTTAAATTGAACATTCTTAATACGAAATACTCCATTAGTATGAACTAACTCTAAAGTCCCTTTTATAAACATACACTGCTATAGCTATACTCTTTGAATGAAACTCCTGTTCATGTGAAAATCTGGAGTTCACTTTAAAAAGGTTCCACTGTATATTATTGGCAAAACAATTGTTGTAAACTGGTTTCATTCATACATACGAATTCCCTCTTTGTATATACATATTATAATAGAGAGGAAGGGTTCATGTTAAGATGCTTTATCTATTTCTCCTGTAGAACAATCAATATCTAATGCAGTGGTGAGAGGTGGTCCACATTATCAATGCTCCACCAACTCTCTCTATTAGGTCTTCTGCTCAGTTCTTGTTGCTTTTTGTATTGTGTGTAGCTGTGAGACTGAATTAGTGTAGTTTATTATAGTGCAAACTGTGGGTAATAATTGTGTAGCTATTGAGTTAAAATTCTTTACAAACTAACACACATGATTCTGTTATACTGGCAGCTTACATAGATGAGACCAGCAAAGCCGGCCCTCAGAAAATCTCTTTTGGAGAACAGTGGAAGAAAGTAACTGGTATAATCTTAGCTAAGAGGAGACGAGAGGGGTGTGTGTTGCAGTCACACAGGTCGTTATACAATGCATCTAACCACAGTGGTTTTAATTCTGTACAAAGCTATTCAAGGAGGTATAATAGTATAATGCTGTATAAGAAGGCTATTAGAATGGTGCATTCTTTCACTTCATCCCACTGTTCTATATTGGTATTGTTATTAGCTAATTTTCCTTTAATCGTAAAAATTTCGTTTGGTGAAACTTAATAATTATGGCAACCTTCCCGCTACATATAAAGTATTAAACAAGGACACTCAGTAGGAGCAGAGGCTATGTATCCCAAACTTATTACTGGCCTAAACATTCTTTAAGGTCCCATTTGGTGTTTCTGAATAGAAAACAGTCTCTGAAGAGAGAACAGGATGGTATGACAGAGTATACAATAAGAATGATACTGATAGGAATTGATGATGGCAAAAGATGAGTAGCAAATGATAATAATAGTATTATTGGTCTGTGGTATTGAGAGTGTCCTTTATGAGAGCAAGTTTCTGTTTCTTCCAGTCCTGGATCCTATTCCTGAGTTGGTGGTCAGGCTCTAACATGTCTGCTGTCAGTGGCGATCTGTTGAATGGATCTGTCCCATCACTGCATGGTATCATCATTCATCAGTAGTGTGTGTGATATGTAAGAAGAGAGAGAATTAGGATTCTGTGATATAATACAGAACTTCAGCCTCTAACACTGCACAAATGTTCATATCCAAGTTATCAGTTCCTGCTTTGGAGAACTGTAGTATTACTAATTCAATTGACCCTACTAATGAAGTGGGTAACCAACTGTCATTTATACTACCAACTGAAGGCTTTATAGTGTACGTATTTTGATGGCATTGGAAGAGTATGTACAGTAAGGAAAGGATTTGTTCTCTGTGTACAAGTAGAGCTTGCATCCTATATTCAAGAGGGCCTATTATGTGATACAGAAAAGGAGATTAACCTCAAGAGATGTCTGATGATGTTAGATTTGTCCATAGTCACTCCAGAGGTGGGCAAGAGAACTGGCTCTTTCATCAACTCATTCGTTACTGGATCTAGAAATTCCTCTGGAGCCTAGTAAAGTTAAACAATAAGATTTGTTTCATGTATACGAAGGTGTTTTAACGTACATCATCCAGAGCCTTCTCCTCCATCTTGAGGTAGTTGGAGTGTTGTTGAACTCGATCGATGAGAGATGTCATTTTCTCCAACAGCTCCATATTACCCAGACTCCTATTACAGAGTGATACGTGCATATCTTAAAAGGCTAAAACCACACTGAAAACATTGGTATTGGTTATGTAAAAGAGTCTCAGAGACACTGCTGAATATTCATGTTATTTTAAACTAGGGCATGAAATACTTAAAAATCAACCCCCATAATGTCTAATACAATAACGGACAGCAGACCTCATGATTCTAGCAGACTCTGACAGTAGGTCCATTGAGAATGAGCGACCGTCCTGGGGCAATGCACGACAGAACTCGGGACTCTGTCCCAGATTGATGTAGATGGCCACTATTGAGGTCACCAGTTTCTTGGGATTAAAATGAAACTTCTCCATTTCTTCAACCTTCATAGAGCAAGGGAAAGAGTAGTCATTTGAATGATCCCACAGGTTGACAAATGGGCAGTGACAACTGCAACTCAGAATATTTAGCCACCTCTGAACTGGTTTTACCTCAACTAAGAGCATAAGTACACCATAACTTAAGAATTATATGACGACATGTATACACTCTTGCTACATATGTATGCATAGTATAATTAATGTAAATCCAGAATCCAGTGAGGCAATGCTCCCGCTAGCCATAGTGTATTATATTTCAAACTAGCAATAAGCTAATACAGTAAAGCCTAAGGCTATTCTGTCCTCTCTTCAGAAAGCACCCTTACTATGAAGGGTCCTTTTCAAGAGGTTTTACTGTATACTTATCCCTTTGGCTATATACACATAAGATTACATTGAGATGTCGTCTGTTAGGTCCGACCAACTGTTTGAGGACATAGTTGAGCATGGCAGAGATACGATCCACCATTGAGGGTAGGACAAATGGAGACTGCAGGTCCTTGGTGATCAATTCTAGTACACCCACTGTATAGCTGGCCAGTAGGTTCCTATTCCTAGCCATCATACTAGCCTCCTGCATCTTCTGTTGGTACTGTTATAACATAATAATGGAGAGGAGAGGTTAAAGGAAGTGTAGCTGTATGTAAAGGCTATTTCCAGTACAAATGGAATGAAATCGCATTCTTTCACTGTATCCATTGTTCTTGATTGGTTTTGATTTATCTTTAACAACATTTTAAAATTTAGCCCTATACTGCTATACTTCCTTTAATGACGGCAACTTACATACTTTTACAATGGGAGGCAGTGGTCGGCATTATTACTTAATACTATACTAAATACTAATATGAAGGCATTGCTTTTTAGTTGCAGTACTATAGAAGGGATTACAACCTCCATGATTAGTGTTGGTGTCAGTTATTTGGGGTGGGCAGCATAGAACCATAGTATTCTTCCATTAGGTACAGGATTATCATGCTGTTGAAATGTTGTATACCGTAAATCAAGAAATTCACACTGCAATTAAATCATGCGGAAATTGCTGTGATACTGTCAATAAAAAACTGTGTGTTTTAATTCATGCGAATTGGACATTACTTGTGGTTATGATAGCATTAGCTCTAAATCATGTAGTTTTAAATCATGCGTTTGTAAAAGCCTCGCATGAATAAGATTCACGCATGAATTTCTTGATTTACGGTATGTACCTCTTTCTTCTGTTCATCATTGTAGGAGTCCCACTCTGATTTCTTCTTCCTCTGTAGCTCTCCTATCCTAACCAAGTTCTGTTCAATATTATGAGATCATTATAATCACAATTCTCACACTACTAGTGATGTGCCTACAGTGGTTAGCAACCACCACTCGAGATTTTTAGCCACCACTAAACTGATTTTACCATGTCTCTATACAGTGTACATTGATGTTACTAATAATGTGATACACTCCCAGTTTTCAGGTGAAAAGCAAAGAGTGTATATATGTGTACACTACTATTCATCCCTCGTATCTAGTATCATACTACGGGACTATAACACCCCTTTCACATGCACCTTTACATCCACATGTGGGTTGAACCTGGGTTAAATGATATTCTGTTCACATGCACCTCGGGTAGTATACAAGTCTAAGGAAAGCGGGTCAAACCCAGGGTATGAAACCAGTTTAGTCACTCATGTGAACAGGACATCCCACATCCAACCCGGGTTCACCCACTCTCATGTAAAAGGGGTATAATATAGTCTGAGATGGGGTATTACCTCAAGTCCTTCATCAAGTTGTATTGTAGCATCGTTAATGATCATGTTGATGAACCTCAATAGAGTGGGGAGCTCCTGCTCGTTACCATCATAATTGACTGCCTCACTAACTAGTACATTGATACTAGTCTGATAGGTAGACAGTGGCCATACAAATTTCAGTATGTTGTACATTGGTATCCGGTACTCTGTGGAGGGAGGGAGGGAGGTAGGAGGAGGAGGAGGAGGAGGAGGAGGAGGAGGAGGAGGAAGATGAGGAAGAAGAGGAGTATGAGGAGGAAGAGAACAGAAGGAACAATGAGGTAAAGTAGTTGCAAAAGAGGGTAAAAGGTATATAATAGAAGAGTGGAAGAAGGGTGAGGAGGAAGAGGAGGGATAAGAGATAAAATTATAAGAAATTGAGGGCAGAGATAGCAAGGAGAGAGACTTATGGTATTACTGGGCTTTGCAGGCATGAGCATAGGTACACGGTAGTTATTGGACTAATATGACTCGTATATTGGGCTAATGAAGGAGAAGTAGGAGGAAAAGTAGGAGGAAAATGAGGAGGTGGAGAAAAAGGAGGGGAAGAAGGCTCAGAAAGAGAGAGAGGTGGAGAGGGAGGAAGAGGGAGTGGTGGAGGGAAGGAGACTGATGGGAAGAGGAGGAGGAAGAGGAAAATTGGTGGAAAACAAGGGATAGAGTGAGGAAGAGGGAGGAGTTATACTAACGGAACTTGGCCTCAAATTCCATGGAGTCACCAGTGAACTCAATATCAACAAATATCTTCATCAACATTCTCAGGAGATGGGTTGATGCCACTTTGTGTTCCTCAAACAGTGCTTGTTGTGACTCCACCCCCTAGACAAGTCAATACATCTGGTAATGGACACTCCCTAAGGAACATCCAGCCCTTATTCTGAGGCTCCATCATAAAAATATGAATACAATAGTACACCTTGATCAAATCAGTGCTCGTACACTATACAATACACATGCAGTGTATAGTACAACCTCACTTAATGGACACCCATCTATAGCAGGCACTTTGATACAATGCCTGTGTCCCAAACTAATACATTTTTAACCCTCTAAAACAAACACTTGCTATAGTCGACAATATTATTGTCTCAAAGTAATTCATTATAGAGAGGTCTGATAAGGGTCAACTTTACTCTAAAACTCATAATAATCACTAGGTCCTACTCATTTTGGTGACTAAACTAGCACGTTTCAAAGAAGTTACTGAGTAATTGAGGTACACATTGACATACAGAGGGAATGAGTCCAGTGGTGTTTTCTTGTTGATCTGGTGATGGAATCATCATTGACACCAGCTGAGCTATGTTGGCTCTCGTGTGTGGGTTCTTGATAAACTGAGGACTCCTGCAGTGAGGAGGAGGAGGTGGTGGTAGTGGAGTATGAGGAGGAGAAGGAGTAGAAAGGGAAGGAAGGGGAAGAGGAGGAGGAAGGTGGGGAGAAGGAGGAGGAAGAGGAGGAGGAGGAGGAGAAGGAGGAGGAGAAGTGGGAGGACGAGGGGAAAGGGAAGATTGACACAAAAAGGGAGGATGATGAAGAGAGGAGAAGATCATAGTGGTATCAATGTACACAGGAGCCTTAAAGGAGTAAAGGGACTCATTGAGATCAGGACAGGCTAGTCAATCGATGTTCAAACATGTACTACAGAGATAATGCTACATAGCTGACCCCATGAAGACAGTGGCGAATGTGATGAGATGACTCAACAAATGAGTTTCACTCTTCAAAATATCTGACTCGCTCCGTCTAATAATTATTGAGAGCAGTTCAGATCATGTGATAGTCAAGTGACAATTGAGAACTATGAACTCTATGAGTATCATAGAGTCTAGTGGCCTTGATATAACTGTACTTAAATGCTGTAAACTTCATGAAATACTATATGTTGAATGTAATAGATAAGATAATTGCACACAAGCACGGCCCAGTGCAGTCCGGAAGTTATTATACATCATAATTATCGTGAAACCTCATTAAAGTGAACTCTGGTAATATAAAATACTAGTCCTAACTCCTAAAGACCCTACTATAAGTATACACTATACTATACAACTATAGCCACACTTTAAATGAAACTTCTGTTCGTTTGAAAATTTTGAGCTGGTCCCCTGGTGTTAACTTTAATGATGTTCAACATGGAATATGAACATTCTAAGATGTATATGATTGTATTAACCTGAGATGAGTGAAGAAATGAGAGATATTGTCTACCAGACACTCAGGAACAACCTTCATCTGTAGTGGAGCCTAATATAGAACAATACACCATCAGTCACTCATATTTACGAGCAAAGCGAGCCATACATTCGTGTCCAACGGCAAAATATTCGGTTTATATGCCATTGACCGACCGACCTCCAGTATTGCACATGTTCTATGTAGATTGTGGGCGGTTATTTTTCTAACCTCGCCCTAAACTATGAATATCATTAGTGCTGTAAACACTTTGCTTCTTGGGAGCCAGCAATGTTCTACATTCTCCTAGTATACTCTGTGTGGTGATTTTCAGTTTATAACCTCTTCCTGTCCACCTTGTACTATACATGGTTTATATGAATTATCTAAATCTAAGAAGTTGTGATGCAATGTGTACAGCCTAAACGTACCTACATGTGTAAATACGTAATTCAGAATTACCGTCAGTGGTAGAGGAAATAGACTTTCTGTATCTATTGGGTCATATGACTTTGACTGGGGATCATAGTAGCGCGTAAGCGCTTGCACAGGAATCTCTCTTCACAGGCATGGCCTCTGA
>JAODVQ020175373.1:0-14668 GCA_025400075.2 Phenganax stokvisi
TCAAAAATTTTTTTCTGATCAGGCGACGAAAATTTTTGTGATCAGACAACAAAATTTTTTTTGTGATCAGGCGACAAGAATTTTTTTTGATCGCGGGAAAAATTTTTTTTTCCTCAAGCAATGAAAGTTTTTTCTGAGCAGGCAACAAAAATTTTTTGTGATCAGGCAACAAAATTTTTATTCGATCGGGCAACAAGAATTATTTGTGATCCAGCAACCAAAATTTTTTGTGATTTGGCGAAGAAAATTTTTTTTGATCACACAACGAAAATTTTTTCTGATCAGGCGAGAAAAATTTTTGGTCAGGCGACAAATATTTTTTTTGTTCAGGCGAAAAAAACATTTTTTTCTTCTATGAAAGAAATTTTTTTTTGATCACGTGACGAAAATTTTTGTGATCAGGCAATGAAACTTTTTCTCATGAGGCAACAAAAGTTTTTTCTGATCAGGCGACAAAAATTTTAGCGGGCCAGACGACAAAAACGTTTCTTTATCAGGTGACAAAAATTTTTTCTGATCAGGCGAGAAAAATTTTTGGGGATCTGGCGACAAAAATTTTTTGTGATCAAAGGACGAAAATTTTTTGAAGTCAGGCGATAAATATTTTTTTTGTTCAGGCGGAAAAAACTTTTTTTTCTTCAATGAAAGAAAGCTTGTTTTGATCATGTGACGAAAATTTTTGTGATCAGGCGAGGTAAATTTTTTTTGATCAGGCAATAAAAGTTTTTGTCATCAGACAACGAAAATTTTTTTGTGATAAGGCGACAAAGGTTTTTTCTGATCAGGCGACCAAAGTTTATTTTGATCAGGCGACAAAATCTTCTTGTGATAAGGCGACAAAAATTTTTTGCGATCAGGCCGCGAAATTTTTTTCTCATCAGGCAGCAAAAAATTTTTGGTGATCAAGCGACAAGAATTTTTTGGGGATCAGGCGACGAATATTTTTTTGTGATCAAGCGACGAAAATTTTTTCTGATCAGGCGACAAAATATTTTTTGTGATCGAGCGACGAAAGTTTTTTAGGAACAGGTGACAAAAATTTTTTTGTGATCAAGCGACGAAAACCTTTCCTGATCAGGCGACAAAATTTTTTTGAAATCAGGCAACAAATATTATTTGTTATCAGGCGACGAAAAATATTTCTGAAAAGGCGACAAAAATTGTTATTGCTCTGGTGAAAAATATTTTTTGTGATCACGTGACAAAACTTTTTTATGATCATGCAACAAAAATTTTTTGTAATCAAGAGAAAATTTTTTTTTGCAATCAGGCAACGAAAAATTATTTCTGATCCGGAGATGAAAAATTTTTTTCGATCGTTCATGCGACGAGAATTTTCTGTGATCAGGTGACGAAAATTTTTTCTGATCAGGCGACAAAGGATTTTCTGATCAAGCGACAAACGTTTTTTGTAATCCGGCGACAAAAATTTTTTGCAATCGGGTGACAAAATTTTTTTGCAATCGGGTGACAAAAATTTTTGGTGATCAGGCGACAAATTTTTTTTGTGATCAGACAACAAAAATTTTTTAGTGATCAGGCAACAAAAGTTTTTTCTGATCAAGCAACAAAAATTTTTTTTCCTCAGGCGATGCAAACTTTTTCTCCTCTAGCGATGAAAGTTTTTTCTGATCAGGCGTCAAAAATTTTTGTGATCAGGCGACGAAACTTTTTTCTTATCAGGCGATCAAAACTTTTCGTGATCAGGTGACAAAAATTTTTTGTTATCAGGTAACGAAAATTTTTTCGAATCAGGCAACAAAAATTTTTTCTGATCACTCAACAAAAATATTTTGCGCTCTGGCAACAAAAAATTTTTTTGCGATCAAACGATGAAAAATTCTTCTGATCAGGCAACAAAAGTTTTTTTTCTGATCATTTGACAAAATTATTTTATCTTCAGGCGACGAAAGTTTTTTCTGATCGGGCAACAAAAATTTTTAGTGATCAGGCGACGAAAATTTTATCAGATCAGGCAACAAAAATTTTTTTTGATGTGGCAACAAAAATATTTTTAATTCTGGTGACAAAAATTTTTTTCTGATCAGGCGACCAAACTTTTTTGTGACCTAGCGACGAAAATTTTTTCTGATCAGGTGAAAAAAATTTTTTTAAATCTGGCGACAAAAATTTTTTGTGATCGGGGGATGAAAATTTTTTTTGATCAGAAGACAAAAAGTTTTTGGAATCGGGCGACAAAAATTTTTTAGGATCGGGCGACCAAAATTTTTTGTGATCAGGCTCCAAAAATTTTTTCGAATCAGGCAACAAAAATTTTTTCTGAACACTCAACATAAATATTTTGCGATCTAGCAACAAAAATTTTTTGCGATCAAGCAACGAAAATTTCTTCTGATCAGGCAACAAAATTTTTTTGCGATTAGGCGAAAAAAGTTTTTTCTGATCATTCGACAAAAATTTTTTTCTCAGGCGACAAAAGATTTTTTCGATCACGCGACAAAAATTTTTTGTTATCAATTGACGAAAATTTTTTAGGATCAAGCAACAAAAATTTTTTCTGATCTGGCAACAAAAATTTTTTGTGATCAGGTGACAAAATTTTTTTCTGATCATTAGACAAATTTTTTTTCTTTTCAGGCTATGAAAGTTTTTTCTGATCAGGCGACCAAAATTTTTTGTGGTCAGGCAACAAAATTTTTTTGCAATCCGGAGAAAAAAAAAATTTTGTGTCAGGCTAAAAAAATTTTTTCTGATCGGGCGACAAAAATTTTTTGAGATCCGGCGACAAAAATTTTTAGTCATCAGGCTTCGAAACTTTTTTCTGATCTGGCAACAAAAATTTTTTGTGATCAGGTGACAAAATTTTTTTCTGATCATTAGACAAATTTTTTTTCTTTTCAGGCTATGAAAGTTTTTTCTGATCAGGCGACCAAAATTTTTTGTGGTCAGGCAACAAAATTTTTTTGCAATCCGGAGAAAAAAAAAATTTTGTGTCAGGCTAAAAAAATTTTTTCTGATCGGGCGACAAAAATTTTTTGAGATCCGGCGACAAAAATTTTTAGTCATCAGGCTTCGAAACTTTTTTCTGATCAGGCGACAAAAATTTTTTGTGGTCAGGCGACAAATATTATTTGTGATCCGGCGACAAAAATTTTTTGTCATCAGGCGACAAAAGTTTTTTCTGATCATGCGACAAAATTTTTTTGTGATAAGGCAACAAAATTTTTTTTCCATCAGGAGAAAAAAAAAATTTGTGGTCAGGCTAAAAAAAATTTTGTGATCCGGCGACAAAAGTTTTTTGTTATCAAGCGACAAAAATTTTTTTGAGATCAGGCGACGAAAATTTTTTGTGATCAAGCGACAAAAATTTATTGTGATGAAGAGAAGAAAATTTTGTCTGATCAGGTGACGAAATTTTTTGTACCAGGAGAAAAATTTTTTTTGCGATCATGCGACGAAACCTTTTCCTGATCAGGCATTACATTACATTGGATTACGTTGGATTACATTACATTGGATTACACTAAATTACTTTACATTACAATAGATTACATTCCATTGGATTACATTCTGCGGGATTACATTAGGTTACATCACATTACATTGGATTACATTACATTACATTGGATTACATTAAATTACTTTCGATTACATTACATTTGATTACATTGGATTACATTACATTAAATTGGATTACATTACGTTGGATTACATTAGATTACATCACATTACATTGGACTACTTTACATTACTTTACATTACATTAGGTTACATTAGATTGGATTACATTACATTGGATTAAATTTCATTGGATTACATTAGATTACTTCACGTTACATTGCATTACATCACATTACATTGGATTAAATTCCATTGGATTACATTAGATTACTTCACATTACATTGCATTACATCACATTACATTGGATTAAGTTAAATTACTTTTGATTACATTGTATTACGTTTCATTACATTACGTGGGATTACATTACAATGGATTACATTAAATTACTTTGAATTACATTAGGTTACATTAGATTGCATTACATTACATTGGATTAAATTCCACTGGATTACATTAGATTACATCACATTACATTGGACTACATTACATTACTTTACATTACATTAAGTTACATTACATTAGATTACATTCCATTGGATTGCATCAGATTACATCACATTACATTGGATTACATTACATTACATTGGATTACATCACTTTAGATACGATTAGTTTATGTTGGATTACATTACATTGGATTACGTTAAATTTCTTTTTTCGAATATGTTACATTTGATTTCATTGCATTACATTACATTGGATTTTATTACAATGGCTTACATTACATTGGATGACATTCCATTGGATTACATTAGATTACATCACATTACATGGGATTACATTACATTACAATCGATTACATCACTTTACATTCGATTGATTTATAGTGGATTACCTACCATTGGATTATGTTAAATTACTTTCGATTACATTACATTTGATTACATTGGGTTATATTTCATTACATTGGATTACAGTGGATTACATTACATTGGATTACATTAAATTATTTTAAATTACATTAGGTTACATTAGATTGGATTACATTATATTGGATTACATTATATTGGATTAAATTTCATAGATTATATTGGATTACATTACATTACATTGGATTACATCACTTTACATTCCATTAATTTATGTTGGATTACCTTACATTGGATTACGTTAATTTACTTTCGATTACATTACATTTGATTACATTGGATAGCATTACATTACATTGGATTACATTCCGTTGGAATACATTTCATTGGATTGCATTAAATTACTTTACATTACATTAGGTTACATTACATTGGATTGCATTACATGGCATTAAATTCCATTGGACTAAATTAGATTAGATCACAATACATTAGATTGCTTTACATTACATTGGATTACATCATTTTACATTTCATTAGTTTCCGTTCGATTACATTACATTGGATTACATTAAATTATATTCGATTACATTACATTTGATTACATTGGATTACATTACATTACATTACATTACATTCTATTACATTACCTGGGATTACATTACATTGGATTACACTAAATTCCTTTAAATTAAATTAGGTTACATTAGATTGGATTAGATTACGCTAGATTAAATTCCATTGGATTACATTAGATTACACTGGATTACATCACTTTAAATTCGATTAATTTTTGTTGGACTACATTACAATGGATTACGTTAATATTTTTCCATTACATTACATTTGATTACATTGGCTTACATTACAATGGATTTTTTTACAATGGCTTACATTACATTGGATAACATTGGATTACATTACATTACACTGGATTACATTACATTGGATTACATTAAATTGGATTACATTTGATTACATTACATTACATTGGATTACATTACACTACATTGAATTACATTTTTTTCCGATCCGGCAAACAAATTTTTTGTCATTAGCTGCTAAAATTTTTTGTGACCAGGCAGCAAAAGTTTTTTCCGACCAGGCGGAAAAATTTTTGTTTTCAGGTGCCAAAATTTTTTGTAATCAGGCAACTAAAATTTAGCTTTTAGGGCGCAAAAATTTTTTGTGATCAGGCAGCAAAGGATTTATTTGATCAGGCGACGAAAATTTTTTCTGATCAGGCGACCAATATTTTTTCTGATCTGGTGACAAAAATTTTTTGTGAACAGGCGTGAAAAAATTTTTCTGACCAGCCGACAAAAGTTTTTTCTGATCAGGAGACAAAATTTTTTTCTGATCCAGCGAAAAAAAATTTTTGTGATCAGGCAACATAAGTTTTTTGTGATGAAGCAACAAAACTTTTTTGTGATCAGGCAACATAAGTTTTTTGTGATCAATGAAGAAAAATTGTTTCTGATAAGGCGACGAAAAATTTTTCTGATCCGACAACAAAAAATTTTTTGTGATCCAGCGACGAAAATTTTTTGAGATCAAGCGACAAAAATTTTCTCTGACCAGGTGCAAAAAATTTGTTGGTGTCAGGCAACAAAAGTTTTTTATGATCAGGCGTCGAAATATTTTTGGGATCAGGCGAGGAAATGTTTCTGGGATCAGGCGACGACGATTTCTTCTGATCAGGCCACAAAAATTTTTGGGGATCAGGCAACAAAAATTTTTTTCGATAAGGCGACGAAAATTTTTTCTGATCGGGTGACGAAATTTTTTTGTGATAAGGCAACATAGGTTTTTTGTGATTAAGAAACAAAAATTTTTCTGATCAGGCAACAAAAATTTTTTGTGATCAGGTGACAAAAATTTTTTCTGATCAGGCGACAATCATTTTTTGTGATCAGACGACATAAATTTTTTGTGATCAGGTGACAAAATTTTTTGTGATCCTGTGACGAAAATTTTATGTGAAAAGGCGACAAAAAATTTTTGGGATCAGGTGACGAAAATTTTTTCTGATCAGGCGGCAAAAATTTTTTCTGATTAAGCAACAAAAATATTTGTGATCAGGCGACGAAAAGTTTTTTGGATCAGGCGACAAAAATTTTTTGTGATCAGGCGACAAAAATTTTTTTGGTGATCAAGCGGCAAAAAATTTTTGTTATCGGCTGACGAAAATTTTATGTGATCACGCGACAAAAATATTATCTGATCAGGCGACAAAAATTTTTCGGGATCAGTGACAGAAATTTTTTAGCGATCAAGCGACAAAAAATTTTGTGTGATCAGCCGACAAAAATTTTTTCTGATCAGGCGACCAAAATTTTTTCTGATCAGGCGACAAAAATTTTTTGTGAACAGGCGTAAAAAAATTTTTCTGATCAGGGAACGTAAGTATTTTATGATCAGGCAACAAAATATTTTTTGGGATCAGGCGACAAAACTTTTTGGGATCAAGCAACAAAAAATTTTTGTGATCAAGAAAAAAAAGTTTTTTGGTGATCAAGCAACAAAAATTTTTTCTGATCAGGCTACGAAATTTTTTTCTGATCGGCGACAAAAATTTTTTAAGTTCACGCGACAAAAATTTTTTCTGATCAGGTGACAATGTTTTTTTTGTGATCAGGCGACATAAATTTTTTGTGATCAGGTGACAAAAATTTTTTGTGATCCTGTGACAAAAAATTTTTGTGAACAGGCGTCAAAAAATTTTTCTGATAAAGGAACGAAAGTTTTTTTATGATCAGGCGACAAAATATTTTTTGTGATCATGCGACAAAAATTTTTTTGTGATCAGGCAACATAATTTTTTTGTGATCAAGCAACAAAAATTTTTTGTGATCAGGCAACATAAGTTTATTTTGATTCAATAACAAAAATTTTTTCTGATCAGGCGACGAAAATTTTTTGGGATCGGCGACAAAAATTTTTTGGGATCGGCGACAAAAAATTTTTGTTACCAGGTAACAAAAAATTTATGTGATCACGCGACGAAAAATATTTCTGATCAGGCAAAAAAAATTTTTCTCGTCAGGCGACAAAAATTATTTGTGATCAGGCGACGGAAAATTAATTGTGATCCAGCGATGAAAATTTTTTTTTGATTATGCGACAAAAATTTTATATGATCAGGCGAAGAAATAATTTTTTCTGATCAGACAACAAAAATTTTTTGTGATCAGGCGACAAAAATTTTTTGGGATCGGCGACAAGAATTTTTTTGCAATCAAGGAACAAAATACTTTTGTTACCAGGCGACAAAAATTTTATGTGATCACGCGACGAAAATATTTTCTGATCAAGCAACGAAAAATTTTTCTGATCAGGCGACTAAAATTTTTTGTGATCAGGGCGACTAAAATTTTTTGTGATCAGGCTACTAAAATTTTTTGTGATCGTGCGACAAAAATTTTTTACGATCGGGCGACGGAAAATTAATTGTGATTCAGCGATGAAAAGTTTTTTTGATCATGAGACAAAAATGTTTTATGATGAGGCGACGAAATAATTTTTTCTGATCAGGCGACAAAAATTTTTTGTGATAAAGCTACAAAACTTTTTCCTGATCTAGCGACAAAAATTTTTTTTCAGGAGGCTACAAAATGTTTTTCTGATCAGGCGAAAAAATTTCTAGAACCGGGCGTCGAAAATTTTTTCTGATCAGACGACAAAAATTTTTTGCAATCAAGCGACGAAAATTTTTTATGATTAGGCGACAAATTTTTTGGTATCAGGCAAAGAAAATTTTTTCTGATCAGGCGACAAAAATTTTTTGTGATCAAGCGACGAAAACTTTTTCTGATCTGGTGACAAAAATTTTTTTTCATCAGACTACAAAACGTTTTTCTGATCAGGCGACAAAAATATTCTCGGACTGGGCGACAAAAATTTTTTGTGATCAGGCCACAACATTTTTTTGGTTCAGACGACAAAATTTTTTTTGATCAAGATCGAAAATTTTTTCTGATCAGCCGACAAAAATTTTTTCTGATCAGGCAACAAAAAGTTACTGGAATCAATCGATGAAAATATTTTCCGATCAAGCGACAAAAATTTTTTGGGATCGGGCGACAACAATTATTTTGGATCGGGCGACGAAAATTTTTGATGTTCAGGCGACAAAAATTTCTTGTGATCAAGCGACGAAAATTTTTTTTGGATCAGGCCACAAAAATTTTTTGACATCGGGCTACAAAAATTTTTTCTGATCAGGCAACAAAAATTTTTTCTGATCAGGCGACAAAATTTTTTTTCATCAGGCTACAAATAGTTTTTCTGATCAGGCGTCAAAAGTTTTCTCTGATCATGCAACAAAATATTTTTTCTGGTCCAGGAAAGAAAATTTTTTGGGAACATGCAACGAAAATTTTTTCCGATCAGGCGATAAAAATTTTTGGGATAGAGCAACGAAAATTTTTTAGGATCAGGGGACGAAAATTTTTTCTGATCTGGGGACAAAAATTTTTTTGGATCGGGCGACGAAATTTTTTTGGATAGACAACAAAAATTTTATGTGATCAGGCCACAAAAATTTTTGGTGATGATGCGACGAAAATTTTTTGTCATCAGGGTACAAAACTTTTTTTTGATCAGGCGACAAAAGTTTTTTCTGACCAGGCAACAAAAATTTTTTGTGATCAAGCGCCAAAAATTTTTTCTGACCAGGTGACAAAAATTTTTTTTTAATCAGGCTACAAAAATTTTTTCCCGTCAGGGGACAAAAATTTTCAGAGGTCAGACGACAAAAATTTTTCTGATCCGGCGACAAAAATTTTTTAAAAATTTTTTTTGATCAGGCGACAAATATTATTTTTGATCTCGCGACAAAAGTTTTTTGGGATCAGGCGATGAAATTTTTTTTGATAGGGCGACGAAAATTTTTTGTGATCAGGCGACGAAAGTTTTTTCTGAGAAGGCGACAAAAATTTTTTGTGATCAGGCGACAAAATTTTTTTTTGATTGGGCGACAAATATTTTTTGTGATCAGGCGACAAAAATTTTTTGTAGTCGCGCAATCAAAATTTTTGATGATCAGGCGAAGAGAAGTTTTTTTTGATCCGGCGACAAAAATTTTTTATGATCAGGCGACAAGAATATTTTCTTATCAGGCGACTAAAATTTTTTTTGATCTGGTGACAAAAATTTTTTTATCATGCAACGAAACTTTTTTCTGAACAAGCGACAAACATTTTATAGGATCAGAGGAAGAAAACTTTTTTGTGATCTGGCGACAAAAAGTTTTTGTGATCATTTGACGAGTATTTTTTCTGATCAGGCAACAAAAATTTTTTTCAATCGAGCAACAAAAATTTTTTTTGGTCAGACAACAAAAACTCTTTGGGATAAGGAGACAAAAATTTTTTTTATCGGGTGACAAAAATTATTTGTGGTCAGGCGACAGAAATTTTTTGGGACTGGTTGCGAAAAATTTTTTGTGATCGGGCATCGAAAATTTTTGTGATCGGGCGACAAATTTTTTTCTCCTCAAGCTATGAAAGTTTTTTTTTATTCAGGTGACGAAAGTTTTTTGTGAGCAGGCGACGAAAAATTTTTTTGATCCAGCGGCAAAACCTTTTTAGGATCAGGCGACGGAAATTTTTTTTATCTGGCGACAAAGATAATTTCTCCTCAGGCGGCAAAAATATTTTCTAATCAGGCAACAAAGATTTTTTGGAATTTGGAGAAAAAAAGTTTTTTGTGCTCCGGCGACAAAATTTTTTTGTGATCAGGCGACAAAAATATTTTCTGATCAGGCGACAAAAAATTTTTCTGATCACGCGACAAAAATTTTTTGTGATAAACCGCTGAAAATTTTTTCGTATCAAGCGACAAAATTTTTTTCTGATCAGACGACAAAAATTTTTTCTGATCGGGCAACAGAAGTTTTTTGTGATGAGGCAACAAAAATAATTTCTCCTCAAGCGACGAAAATTTTTTCTGATCAGGCGGCAAAGATTTTGTGCAATCAGGAGAAGAAAAAACTTTTTGTGATCAGGCGACGAAAATTAATTTTTGAAGAGGTGGGAAAAATTTTTTGTGATCTGGCAAAAAAAAATTTTTTGTGATCAGGCGACGAAAATTTTTCCTATTAGGCGACAAATATTTTTTTTGCTGAGGCTACAAATTTTTTTTTTTCTAGGGGACGAAAATTTTTTTTCATCATGTGAGAAAAATTGTTTGTGATCAGGCAAAAAATTTTTTTGTGATCGAGCGACCAAATTGTTTTGTGATCAGGCGACAAAATTTTTTTCTCATCAGGCAACAGAAGTTTTTTGTGATGAGGCAACAAAAATAATTTCTCTTCACGCGACGAAAATTTTTTCTGTTCAGGCGACAGAGATTTTGTGCAATCAGGACAGGAAAATTTTTTTTGATCAGGCGGCAAAGATTTGTGCAATCAGGAGAAGAAAAATTTTTTGTGTTCAGGCGACAAAAATTTTTTGTGATCAGGCGACGAATATTTTTTTTGCAGAGGCTACAAAATTTTTTTATCTGGCGACAAAGATTTTTTTCAAATCATTCGACAAAAATTTTGCATGATCAAGCAACCAAAATTTTAGGCGATCTGGCGACAAAAGATTTTTTCTGATCAGGCGACAAAAATTTTTTTTGATTGGGCGACGAAAATTATTTGTGATCAGGCAACGAAAATTGTTTTTGATCAGGCCACGAAATTTTTTTGGATATTGCGACAAAATTTTTTTTTTATCAGGCAACGAAAATTTTTTGTCGTCCAGCGACGAAAACTTTTTTGGGATCAGGCGACGAAAAATTTTTCATATCTAGCGACAAAAATTTTTTGTAGTCGCGCAATCAAAATTTTTGATGATCAGGCGAAGAGAAGTTTTTTTTGATCCGGCGACAAAAATTTTTTATGATCAGGCGACAAGAATATTTTCTTATCAGGCGACTAAAATTTTTTCTGCTGAGGCAAAAAGATTTTTTGTGATCAGGCGACAAAAATTTTTTGTGTTCAGGCAACAAAAATTTATTGCGATCTGGCAACAAAAAATTTTTTGTGATACGGGGATGATATGTTTTTCTGATCAGGCGACAAAAGTTTTATGTTTTCAGGCGACAAAAATTTTTGTGATCAGGCAACATATATTTTTTTTGATCAGGCGAAGAAACTTTTTTCTGATCAGACGGCAAAAATTTTTTGTTCCTCTGGCGACAAAAGTTTTTCTGATCAGGCAACAAAAATTTTTTGTGATCAGGCGACAAAACTTGTTGGTGATGAGGCAACGAAAATTTTTTCTGATCAAGTGACAAAAATATTTTGTGATGAGGCGACGAAAAAATTTGTTGTGATAAGGCGACGAAAATTTTTTGTGCTTGAGCAAAGAAAATTTTTTCTGATCAGGCGAAAAAATTTTTTTCTGATAAGGCGAAGAAAGTTTTTTCTGATCAGGCGACCAAAATTTTTTTTGATCATATGACAAAAACTTTTTCTGATCAGGCGACAAAAATTTTTTTTGATCATTCGACAAAAATTTTTTCTGATCAGGCGATAAAAATTTTTTTTGATCAGCCGACGAAAATTTTTTCGGATGAAGCGACAAAAGTTTTTTATAATCAGACGGCAAAAATTTTTTGTTCCTCAGGTGACGAGAGTTTTTTCTGATCAGGTAACAAAATTTTTTTGTGATCAGGCGACAAAAATTGTTTGTGATGAGGCAACGAAAATTTTTTCTGATCAAGTGACAAAAATTTTTTGTGATCAGGCGACGAAAAATTTGTTGTGATCAGGTGACGAAAATTTTTTGTGATCGAGCGAAGAAAATTTTTTCTGATCAGGCAAAAAAAAATTTTTCTGATAAGGCGACGAAAGTTTTTTCTGATCAGGCGACCAAAATTTTTTTTGATCATATGACAAAAACTTTTTCTGATCTGGCGAGAAAAATTTTTTGTGATCAGCGGACGAAAATTTTTTCTGATCACACGACAAAAATTTTTTGTTACTCAGGCGACGAAAGTTTTTTCTGATCAGGCGACAAAAATTTTTTGTGATCAGAATACTAAAATTTTTTGTGATCTAGCGACAAAATTTTTTTTGTTATAAGGCGACAAATATTTTTTGTGATTAAGCGACAAAAAATTTTTCTGATCCGGCGATGAAAATTTTTTCTGATCAGGCGACGAATATTTTTTCTGATCAGGCGACGAAAAATTTTTTGTGGTCCAGCAACGAAAATTTTTTTGGGGTCAGGCGAAAAAAATTTTTTGATGTGGCAAAAAAAACTTTTGGAGGTCGGGCAACCAAAATTTTTTGTGATCAGGCAAAGAAAATTGTTTTGTGATCCGGCGACAAAATTTTTTTATGATCAGGCAACGAAAATATTTTCTTATCAGGCAACTAAAATTTTTTCTGCTGAGGCAACAAAAATTTTTTGTTCTTCAGGCGACGAGAGTTTTTTCTTATCAGGCAACAAAATTTTTTTGTGATCAAGCGACAAAAATTGTTTGTGATGAGGCAACGAAAATTTTTTCTGATCAAGTGAAAAAAATTTTTTGTGATGAGGCAACGATAAAATTTGTTGTGATCAGGCGACGAAAATTTTTTGTGATCGAGCAAAGAAAGTTTGTTCTGATCAGGCGACAAAATTTTTTTTGAGCATAAGACAAAAATTTTTTCTGATCGGGCGAGAAAAATTTTCTTTGATCAGCCGACGAAAATTTTTTCTGATGAAGCGACAAAAGTTTTTTATAATCAGACAACAAAAATTTTTTGTTCTTCAGGCGACGAGAGTTTTTTCTTATCAGGCAACAAAATTTTTTTGTGATCAAGCGACAAAAATTGTTTGTGATGAGGCAACGAAAATTTTTTCTGATCAAAGCACAAAAATTTTTTGTGATCAGGCGACAAAAAATTTGTTGTGATCAAGCGACGAAAATTTTTTGTGATCGAGCGAAAAAATTTTTTCTGCTCAGGCAAAAAAAAATTTTTCTGATAAGGCGACGAAAGTTTTTTCTGATCAGGCGACCAAATTTTTTTTTGATCATATGACAAAAATTTTTTCTGATGAGGCGAGAAAAATTTTTTGTGATTAAACGACAAAAACTTTTTGAGGTCGGGCAACCAAAATTTTTTGCAATCAGGCAAAAAAAAGTTTTTGTGATCTGGCGACAAAAATTTTTTATGATCAGGCATCGAGAATATTTTCTTATCAGGCGAACAAAATTTTTTCTGCTCAGGAAACAAAAATTTTTTGTGATCAGGCGATGAAAATTTTTTCTGATCAGGCGGCAAAAATTTTTTCTGATCAAGTGAGAAAATTTTTCTGTGATCAGGCGACAAAAATTTTTTCTGATCAGGCAAAAAAAATTTTTTTCTGATAAGGCGACGAAAGTTTTTTTTGATCAGGCGACAAATTTTTTTTTTTATCATACGACAAAAATTTTTTCTGATCAGGCCAGAAAAATGATTTGTGATTCAGCGATGAAAATTTTTTTGTGATCAGGCAACAAAAATTTTTTGTGATCAGGCGACAAAAATATTTTCTGAACAGATGACGAAAAATTTTTTGTGATCACGCGACAAAAATTTTTTGTTTGGCAGGCGACAAAAGTTTTTTCTTATCAGGAGACAAAAATTTTTTTTGATCAGGCGACTAAAATTTTTTGTGATCAAACGACAGTAGATAGGAATTGGTATGTTCTGCCCCACTTTTTTCGCTGACGTCAGCAAGAAAATTAACCCAGTTCACGCGACCACCCCCCACAAAAAAAATTCCCGAACCGACCCGACTGCAGAAAAAGCGGCGAGCGCTATTCAGGCTTCCAACTCAAAAATTTTAGTTGACCACCCCCGTCCCCTGTTTCCAGCTAGTTTCCAGCTCGTTCCCACCCACCTCGCGACCACCACCCACAAAAAAATTTCCCGAAAAAGCGGCGAACGCCTTTCTGGCTTCTAGCTCAGTCTTCTCGTAATAAGGCTTCATCGCGAAGCGTAAAGTGACCGACCGGCAACGTGTTTATCCTATCCCCTAAGATAATCTTTTTGTCATCTTCAAAGACTAGGGCTAGCTTGTTGAGTTGTTCCAAATAGACCTTATGATTTTAAGATCTTATGATGTTCATTATCTTATATATCTTTTTCTTCTCCCCGAGGCAATCGTTATAGTCTTTATATCTTAACTCGTTTGTGATCACCGTCTTTTTAATTCCCTTACACTTTTTGTTTTCGAGGCTTCGGTTATCCATGATGTAACTATAACACTTTGATCTTAGTCCAATGAACTCCTTAATATGTTCCCCTTGG
>JAODVQ020175582.1:0-14663 GCA_025400075.2 Phenganax stokvisi
ATCATCACATCTTTGGTGAAACTGTCGGGAGAGTGAGACAGTTCTACATGGAGGTCATAGGTGTAGGAAGCACGGGGGCTCCAGGGGCTGTAGCCCCCCTTCATTTTCTCGTGTTAGTTAAGTAGACTTCAGTTTGGGTTACTGACTCCTTCCACGGGCTCTCACAAACGTTCTGTCATCATAATTGCAAGTGCAGGGAGCCGTATATTATTCGTCCATTCGGCTGCAATATTCCACTTCACGGCAGTGAGATATCAACGACGCAGTTCTTTCTCCTTGCAGATCGATCGTTGGCATTTATTCAACAACACTTTGTGCATGCAACGAGTACATTGACCCGTCTCCACTCAGCAACTATAGTTGCAGCCCAATAAGTTTGCAGAACGTCATCAGGAATGTAATCGGCACGTAAACGGCGTAATCCACAAAGCCCCATAAGGTCTGTAGCAATAAATATAGAACGACCTATGGCTTTGAGAGATCTAATACATCTAGTTTTTAACTAGTAAGTGAGGAGCCCCCTAAGTAAAATCATCTTCCTACTCCTATGGAGGTGATATACATGTGCACAAAATTATACTGTAAATGTGTACCTTTTTGTAGGTAATAAATGGAGACAGCAGGGGAAATATACTTGCAGAGATTGATGTACTCCTGAACTTCACACAGTTCAGAATGTCATAGAAGACTCACACTTGTACTGTATCCCACCTAATATGGCTATTATCTACAAACAGATAACCATTCCTACCTCCCTGATCGTATCATGTGTTAAGTCCTGGCCAAATTCCATTGCCATATGGGATAGCACCTCCAGGCAGCTGAAATCTAAGTCCTCAATGGTATAGTACATACTAAATACTATCAAACAGCAATCATTTTCTTTTAGGAGTGTGCAGATTATCTTGCTCCGCATCACCTGAAGGAGAGGGTATCAGGCCGACCAGTCGTAATGGTGCCACTTATTGTTTACACAGATGACACAAGTGGAAACAGATCAAAGAAGTGGCACCTGTTAACAGTTGGAGTGTACTTTTTGCAGGACTAGTACCTCGGCAAATTAATAGCCAACTGTCAAACATCTACTTAACATGCTCTGACAAGGCATCCGTACTGGAGATGGCTGAGCCTATCTCACAGCAGCTGCTACAGCAAGAGAGAGAGGGTGTGCTGGTATATGATGCCCACTTACAGTCTGAAGTTCTTGTTGTGGCTCCTCTGCTTTGTGACAACCCGAGGGCATCGGAGGTTGTTAATCACTTGAAGAGTGCTGCAGTGAAGTTTTGCAAAATCTGTGATGTAAGATTACAAAAATTAATGTTAAACGCTTTTACGATGGCACTTTAATGATGCGTTTAAGGTTGACAGGACCACTTCTCCTTCACATCTTGGACAACCTCGTAGCAGTGGTTCTTGCCTAAGGAAGATATTAGATATCAGGAGTCAGCATTGTGAGGCTGCCAAGACAACTTTGAGGAGGAGATAGGGCTTAACTGATGTGCATAACCCACTGCTTGCATTGCCAATTGATTTATACCAGTATTTTTACCACCAGTTTGTTGTGAAATCCTTTTTCCCTACAGGAGCACCCCAATTGAGGCCCTCCATACTATTCTCCTTGGCCCATTCAACAAGGCATATTATTGGTCAATTACATCCAAAACAAAAAGAGGAGGTGAAGGCCAGAATGTATAGAATCAATTACTCTGGAATAACTGGTAGAATTTATGGTGACATAACAAAGCATTGTGGTTCATTTGTGGGGAGAGACTTGAAGGCATGGGCACAGATAGCACTGACTATGATTAGCCCATACTTATCAGCAGACGAATTCTCAGTATGGCTTTATGTATATTTACATATTATGCATGTCTAGATAAACATAGTGCACGCAGGTATTTAGGATTGCATACTGCTCACACTACAACCCTTGCAAGAGGGATAGTTATGAGGCCATTTGCACAGAGTTTGTAAGTGAGGTCTGCAGAGTGTTTCCCAGTTTCTCTTAAAAGCCCAAGATTCATTTGCTTCTGCACCTCGCTGATTTTATGGAGCAGTTTGGGCCAACAGGATCTTACAACACTGAAAGGTGTAGTACATAAACATAAAGTTTAAGGGTATACACATTTTATATATACAGGTGTGAGGCTTTTAACTCTTACATACGGGCACAAAACATCTTAGGCAACGAACATGCTCCTAGCAAGGACATTGCTCATCATTTTTCAATCATACAACACATAAGATTTATATGTGATTCGGATAGGCAAGCTTGTAGTAAATTTCCCAATCATCCTATTACTAGAGCTGGAGTTGACTTAAACGTGCAGTCTGTACGTAAATACGGAGTTCTCAGAAACCCCGCAACCCCAACGTATAAAAGGGGGTGCACCGGTACAGCTCACCCGCTCATTTTTTTACTTTTCAAACTCGAGCAAGAAGGAAGCGTGTTTGGCCCCATCACAGCCAGGCTCCATGCCAATCCAGGTCCATAAAAATACACTAAAACTAACCTATACACGTCCATAAACAAGTCGGCAAGCCAAAAAAGTCGAAGCCCGGCAGTACAAGCTGGCCGACACACGAACAGTTCACAGTAAACAAAGAGACAGAACGGATCCAGAGCTACTCTCTATGTACCTATTGCCGCTACAAAAAGACGTTTGAGATGCTAAAACATGCTTATCTACGTGCTATAGAGTACTGTACTGGCATAACGAGGCTAAAGCTTGCTGCTCAGGGCTGCAACAGACTGTTGCTACGGGGGCAGCTTTCTTAGTTTCTCTTAGAAACGACTTACCACTGGGAAAGCAACGAAAACCGGGCCCTAGAGGACTGGAAACATGTCAGGGTAAAGACTATGTACTACCAGGGTCACACCTACCTACTGTGAATTCCTGTGGCGGAGAAACGAACCCGAGTCAGCAACAATCGTGCCCGCCCATATTAACACTACGCGTGCGCAACCGCACTGCGCTTAAGCTAATTGTGTGTGTGTAGGAAAGACTGTAATAATTATGATACTTAGCTCTATAAGGTAACTCTATCATACTCTATATTGTTCAACTATGTGATTGATTATGTTACAAAATGTGTTAGTAAATGGTGTGTCAAATCTCTTTCGCCACATGCTCTCCTGCAGGTAAGTCTGAAATGAAAGTGAATTCATTGTCTTCTGCTTCCTCATCATCCCTTTTACTCCTCCCCACATCCTCTCTACTGTCTGGGTATGAGCTCCAGTAACTGGATCCACGAAGTTGGCACTGTGGTTGACGGTTTTATGTGTATAGCCAAGACTCCCTAGGGAAGAGTAGGCCCGCCATTCGTCGGAGTATATGGTGGATCCTGGTCTGATATATTGTTGAACGAGAGGTATCAGGGTAGCAGCATCTCTCTTAGGTACCTCAACCATAAATGAATTGCCTGTTATCTTCTCAATTCCCCCAAACACCCAGTGCCCCTCCTGCCAACGTCCACTGTTATACTTCCTTCTTCCAAATTTGGATTCGTCGATTTCTACTTCAATTCCCGGTCCACCATTTTCACAAGGGTGGATGAGGAAGTACTGGGCACACACATCTCGGATGAAGTTGTACCAATCCACAGCAGTCGGTTTGGAGATCTCCAGCTCACTCATCATGTTCGACAGTGATGTTATTATAGACCACATATGAATGAGCCGGAGTATCTTCTCCAGAGGAAGGTTGGATCTCTCGAAAAAGGTGCCTGTACGCACTGAAATGACCTTTTGGCAGCCCTTTCTCGGACAACGGAAACACTTTCCTTCTGGATAGGAGGATTATCTCACCACACAGCACTGAGATCCACAGGCACACACTCTGGCTGAGGGTAGTAGATGCTTTCCCTGGCACCATCTCATTGCATCTTCAGTTTTACTGAGTTATTGCTAACAGAAGGGTCCCTGACAACTCAACTTGGTCCATTAGTAAACCACATGAAACTCCCTCTCCATGGTAACCCATTAAGTAACTCTGTCTCCATGGCAACTGTTCTTATTAATAACTTGACAACACAAGTGTCCCTGACAGCCAAACCTGGTCCAAAGATAGACCACTGAAACTCTCTCCATCGTAACTATAACGTCACTGTCTTCATGTCAACCAATTAAAATTGTTTTCGTAAATAAATTGCAAACACAAGGGTCCCTGACAGCCAAACATAGTCAAAGGTAGACCACATGAAGCTCTCTCAGTAAATATGACGTCATTCTATCTCCATTGCAACATATCAAATGGCTAACCTATCATTAGTTTTAATAACTTGCTAAGAGACGAGTGAGTCACTGACGACCAAACTTGCTTCAATGGTAGAACACATGAAACTCTCCTCATGGTGACTATGACATAACTTTGTCTCCATGGAAACAAATAAAAGGGTGTTTTCTTACGTAACTTGTCAACAAAATAGTCCTTGACAACCAAACTTCATCTAATAGTATACTACATGAAACTCTCCGTAGTCACTATGATTTCTATTTCGATAGCAACTAAAACTTGTTACATTTGTACTAACTGGAACACTTTTTGGCATTCTTTTATGTATACCAACCTATTATTGTGTATGTATGTGTAGGTATGTACTTGTACTTGGTGCGCATGCCCAGTTGGGCATGCACTTCCTTTAAAAAGGCCAGCACACGAGTGACCGAGTCAGATTAAGATTGAGATCAGTTGAGTTAGCAGAGTTATTGAGTGGTTCTCACTGACGGGTGCGAGGAGACTATTAGGCGCAGCGGTGAGAACGTGGCGGACGGAAGATGCTACACATTTAACAAAGAATTATATGACAAGTTAAAAAAGGAAACAAGACAAGTGAATGTAAAATCATCCAAATCTTAAAATATGGCATATAGGTAAGGATTTTATGGCATCACACATCCCCTACATTGTCTCATATGCAATGTTGGATAAATTTTAAGACGTATTGAAACAAATACGGGGATGTGTGATCACAGTACAATTCCTATCTTGTCTCCTCTTATTTTTTAGCAATCCTTATATGCCACAATCTTAAATTTTATTCACTTATATTATATAGAACCTAGCGTACAGCTTAGAGAATAATATGGTTATGTTTAGTGCGATCTCAGTCCATCAAACTTTTGTGACAACTGAATGTCTGGGAGCAACATACCGTAGGATCTCTTTTCCTCTGTGCCATATTTTAACACCTTTGCAGTCATTGATCACAATCGCTGACAAAACATTTCATGCCTTTGTTATTGAATCGCGCACATGTCAGCCACGGGAAATGCACGGCATACAACCATTACATATTTGTAAATATGAAGGAACTTCTAGTACGATAGCTAGACTTCCAGACGTTCTACAAGAGGGGGCAAATCAACTAAGTCAGTTTTTCATGTTGTAGACCCTACATACTTTGGCATCCACATTCCAGTAGTCCAACAGTGTCGTGTTCTTCCATAGTGATAGTGTCGTTTCACACTTTGGTCAGTTTTGCATTTGCAGCCTAACATGCCATGCTGTGCTTTAGCTAACTTTTTTCTTATGGAGTGTGTAGTTGTGCATGATACCGTTGGAGATCTGATGTATTAATGCTAGATTGTATATATTGAGATGTTTCTCTAATTTTTCCATGTGATTTCGTAGCTAATATCACAATCCTTTTGAGTGTTATGCTAAAACTGCGAAGATTTATGGTGAGTAGCTAATAAACTAGATTTTTAGAATGGAAACATAGCTATTTGTTTAGGAAGAGGTAATACAAAATGGACAGAACATAATAGTTGAAGGCATTAGCCATCATGTCCATGTCCACATCCGCATCTGCTTGTGTCTGCCTTTTTCTCCTACCCTAGGTATAAGACCTTGACTTTGCTGATGCAACCAATCAAACCTTTTATTAATAACTTTCTAACAGAAGGGGTCTTAACAAACAATCTTGGTCAATAGATAGCAGAGTTTAGTGCATAACCAATGTGAATCGCGCAATCTGATTGGTCAGTGCGAGGTTCATGATTCTGCATAGACAGTAGATACTTTTCATAGATACCCCGTATATTATGTAAATCATGGAGATAAGAACCGTGCGCATTTGTGCACGCAAAAAATCAAAAGGAAGCAAAGAAGCCCCTGCACAAAGGCAGAAAGAGAGCGACATTCAAGCGCAGCCAGAAGCTGTAGTTAATGTCAGAATTGTAAGAGAGAAATGGTTGCCTCCGTCGCGTCCTGGGTCGCTGGAGCGCACACGCGCGATGGATGGGTGAAGTCAGGAGAGTCATCACGACAAGGAAGAAGCAACAGCAGTACCGACTATTACTGCACGACTGTAATTCAACGGGCAATTGTAGACTCTACTAACAGCATGGTCAGGTCTCAGCAGTGACCGTCTTAGCTCACTACTCGCATTTCGGGGAGCTTTCTTCTCTGCGTTCTTTTGAATCATGACTGTGGAATAAATGGGCGGCAGTTCTGCACTAAAAAAGATAGACAATGAATGCTCGGTGACTATGCATTTTCAGAAACCCGAGAGCGAGCTGCAGTTTTCCCTCGCATAACGCGTAGTCACTGAGTATCCATTGTCTATCCTTAACTTCAGTGAAATCACAGGTGATTCACAGGTGATTACTGGTTCTATCTCTAGCTTCTAGTTGTTGAGCTGTTGCTGTCTATTTATGTGTGTTTTTCAAGTCGTTTATTTGCCTATCCTTTCTGTGTTGAGTGGTACAATATAGTATGCTATTGGTGGTTTAAATCTGTCATACTCATCAGACAAACAGATATCCGTTAAACATTTAAATTGCATTTTTGAGTGTATTGATTATGTTGTAGGTATATGAAAGGGCACCAGCGGTAGTGCTGGAGGGCTCTGAGTTGGAAAATCAAGAGTTTAAGAGAGAGCTCGCACTGTGCCAACGGCCGCAAACGTTACATTTGGGGGCCAGTCCGGGAAACGAGGAGGAATCTTTGTTGTCTGAGCCAAGGGGACGACGGCAGTGATGGAAGCCTTACAGATCAAGGTGGACAACCTTGAGTGGGAACTCAACTCTGTCCAGGCGGAGAACCGTCGACTGCGAGAAGACAATCCTGAGCGAGTAGCTGTCATCGAACTGGAATGGACGAGGGGGCGAAGCGGCCGAGTTGAACAAGCATGTGCAACAGCTGGAGCTACAGCTCGCCGAGAAAATGGAGGCCTTTCGAGAAGCGGAGGGTCGAATCGAGCAAGCCGGGGCCAGGGCGCAAGAGCTCCGGAGTAGAGCCGAGGCACACCAAGAAGCGACCCAAGCGAGGGAGACTGCGATGGAAGTGGAGCTCCGGAAGCGAGAAGAGGAGCTCGCCAAGCTCACACAGGAGAGCGAGGCCCGAGAACGACGGGACAACGCTGAGAGAGAAGCATTACTCAAGCAATCAGAGTTGGAGCGATATCGTGCTGTGAACGATGAGCGTCAGGGATGGGAGGAACGGGAGCAGCGTTTATACTCTCGGTTAGAGACCGCAGAGAAGGAGGCCCGGGCCGTAAGAGAGGAGACGGTCCACTTGGCGGAAGACAGGAGAGCACTGAGAGAACAGTTGAGTGCGTTGTCCGGTGACTTTCGGGGAGTACATTCATTGGTCAGCAGCCTAGCGAAAGAAAACCAGTGGCTGCTACAAAAAGAGAAGGAGGTACCCATGAAGGTATGTCAGCCACATCGACTGGTGGCAACTGGAGGCACTGTCAAACATGGGAGTGTTGGCACTGAATCTGGCAGGGGGCCTGGAACCCAGGAGTATCCACTGACCACTTACAGACCAAGGACAAATGGAGGAAGCCTACATGGGGAACTGCCCTGGGCAGCTCAGTACAGCGGGGACTGCCAACCCCATAGCAATGGGGTAGTGAACCCCGCACCCGTACAGGAGCACAGTGGTAGCTTCAGATAGATCCAAACTCGTGGGAGCGGAGGAGAGTATGCCACCTCAACTGGACCACAAGGTGTTGGGGGATTGGGTCGTAAAGGTGTGGGTGAAGGTGATACGTGTGGGGGTGATACTCAGAGTCAACATTGTTGGAAAGGTGGTGGTGTGGGGAGTGGGGGTGGCCAATATCGAGTCATAGGAGATGATGCATCCAAGTCACGTGTGCACTTCACCGCTGGAGCCAATACCTTAACAACATCGTCAGCTCATCAGCCGCAGGTAGCCACTTTTGTCACAGCGCCCACCAGTATCTACGGTGACCCAGGGAACCCCTGGCACCCGGCCACAGCTGGGGTGAGTGATAGTTATAACAATACTAATAGGGCACCCGGCCTCTGTAGTGGAGGAGTGGGACCCAGGGACAGCCCTGAGCTGTTATGGAGCATGGGTGGAAATGGTGAGAAGGGGGCGGGTGTTGGAAGAAGATATGGGGAGAGCAACAGCCTAGAACAGCCTACTAGCCTCCAACCCAATACTATCAGAACTCTGTCTCAACACCACCTAGGGGGTTCCCCTAGCCAACCCTTGGGACTGCCTACTACCCACAGGGATTGGAACCTCTCAGTAAACAGCTACAGATTACCACCTGGTGGCCAAGACCTTACTAAAAATCATTTCAGGAGGGTGGGTTGGCATGAAGAGAGTGACCAAGGTGGCCGTGAAGTGGGATAACCTAACCATATAACAACTGAGGTGCCCACCACCAGAGTGGGATCCCCACAGTTAGTGCCAGTCAGTCAAGGGTGTGCACTTGTCAACCCAGGTATTTCTTCTGCTAGTCACGGGGTTGTACCAGCACCGCCAAGTGGCTCCCCATCTCTCACCCCAATGGTGCAAATGCCGTTCTGTCCCATGCCTGTAATGGGGCAGATTCCCCAGGTGCCCCGATTCACGGGGAAGGGCGAAGCCTTTAGCGAGTGGCAGGAGCACTTGGAAAATGTAGCCACTCTTGCTGGGTGGAACGATCACTGGAAATTGGTCCATCTGACTTCCAACCTCCAGGACATGGCCCTGTCATTCTACCGTGCCTGTAGTACAGATGTTAGAGGGAAATACCCTGTGTTGGTCTCCGCTTTGAGAAGCTGGTTCATGCCAATTCGATTGACTGCCGTACAGTCCCAGCTGTTCCACGCATGGCACCAACAGGAGGAGTCTGTAGACCAGTTCGCTCAGGAGCTTCGCAAGCTAAACTACCTGGCTTATGCAGGGGCAGCTAACGAAGGACCTCAAGCCCAGCGGATGGGGCAGATTCTCCTTGCAAACCAATTTATTACTGATCTCAGGGCAGATCTGAAGCGGAAGTTGATCAGTGCAGAGGGTAGCATAGAGGAGCTAGTCCTGAAAGCACAGTTTGAGGAGGCCAAAACCCAAGAGCTCACCAGGGAGAAGCCGAGGAACGTCCCCAATACCAAGCCTCGTCAGGTGGAGTCTGTGCCTAGAGCAGCACCGGTAGCACCAACCATCACATCACGAGGAGAAGAAGGGGTGAGTAACACTAACACAGGATAAAACGGAGTGACCCCAACCACTGCATCAAGTAATAACAAACAGAGAGGATGTTTTAACTGTGGATTCGAGGGACACATCCAGAGGAACTGTCCATACCTAAAGCGAAGCAGGCGTGACACTGAAACCAGGAAGGCCAGACTACCAGAGTAGACCCTATCCACTATGTTGGCGTTAGTAGAAGCTGATGGAGACTCGTCCAACCAGTACGGGCCGTTGACTTGTGGAGTGAAAGAGCTGGAAAGAAAGTTAGAGCAGAATGGTGGAATGGGAGTGCTTAACACGGTTGCTGCAGAAGCAGAGAGCGGAGAAGGCCAGTTCGGCCCCAGTATCACTGCGGAAGTGGGCGTGAATGGAGTACAGACCTTGGCGTTGATTGACACGGGATTGCCAGCCACCATCATCTCCCTCGACTTTCTACTGGAGATCCTGTTGAAGGAGAGAACCAAGCAACAGACACCAGCACAATGGAGAGAGTCAGTCACGCGGAGGTTTGCTAAACCCACCATGATGTTCAAGGCCTACAGTGGACACCATTTAGCCATTTTGGCCCAGATCCCACTCACCCTGACATATGGCAGCCGGACACTGGAAGCCAACATCCAAGTACAAGACGGATCACCGACCATGTTGCTCCTTGGAACAGATCTGCAATCGAAGTTAGGGTTCATGCTCATGGCTGACAATAGAGAGCTCCAGCAAGACCTGCTGAAACCACAACCATCTGAGAGTGGTGCCCCGACGCGGATATTGTCCCCGATGAAGAAAACCACCTGGGATGGACGACGGCCTTCAGTAAGCAAGACTACCTCTTCTGGCTATCAATCTGACCCTGGGGGCACTAGCTCAGCAGGGGGACCTGCATCTACCTCAGTCCAGGAGATACCGGAGAACACTAACTCACCTTCAGAGGGACTGGACTCTGGACACTATACCTCAGCACAGAAGACACTGGAGAATACTAACTCACCTTCAGAGAGACTGGATACTAGACACTCTACTTCAGCTCAGAAGATACTGGAGAATGCTAACTCACCTTCAGAGAGACTGGACTCTGGACACGATACCTCAGTCCAGGAGATACCGGAGAATACTAACTCTGCTACTGAGAGACTGGACGCTAGACACTCTACCTCAGCTCAGAAGATACTGGAGAATACTAACTCACCTTCAGAGGGACTGGACTCTGGACACTATACCTCAGCACAGGAGATACCGGAGAATACTAACTCACCTTCAAAGAGACTGGACACTCTACCTCAGCTCAGACGATACCGGAGAATACTAACTCACCTTCAGAGAGACTGGATTCTGGACACTATACCTCAGTCCAGGAGATACCGGAAAATACTAACTCACCTTCAGAGAGACTGGTCTCTAGACACTCTACCTCAGTCCAGGAGATACCGGAGAATACTAACTCACCTTCAGAGAGACTGTACTCGAGACACTCTACCTCAGCTCAGAAGATACCAGAGAATACTAACTCACCTTCAGAGAGACTAGACTCTGGACACTCTACCACGGCGCAGAAGATACTGGAGGATACTAACTCACCTTCAGAGAGACTGGTCTCTAGACACTCTACCTCAGTCCAGGAGATACTGGAGAACACTAGCTCCCCTTCAGAGACACGGAGACACCAAGAGATGATGGAAGACTTAAATCCACTGCTAAAGAACGGGGATCTAAGAGACCTCCCATAAGTAAAGGAACAAGTTGGGGTCGTACGGCTCCTAATGGCCACCAGAGTATCAGCTGGATGTAGCAAGGCGATCAAGGTCCAGGTAGACAATATGCCAGAAGACCCACTGATGTTGTTTGAACCCGCTAGTGACCAAATGTTTTCTCTTGCTGATGCTCTACTGGATGGCACCCAAGGAGTAGGACCGACCCTTATGTTGCAGAATATCAGCTACATCCCTGCATACCTGGCAGCTGGAACTGTGTTAGGGACTGTTTCGCCAATTGAAGAGGTAGGCATTCTACTATCATCTCTCATGGAGGCGACAGTGGATGCGGTAAACCTGAAATCAGGAGACAGGAGACGACTGCAGGAGGAGTTGCAGTTAAAGTTGGAGCACCTTACACCCGATGAACAGGAGGAGTTGGTGAGCCTTGTGGTGTCTTACTCGGATGCATTTGCGTTTGATACTGCTGAGCTAGGCTCTACTCACCTAGCTGAACATGTTATCTGAACTGGCGACCACCCACCTATCAAACAACCACCATGGAGAATGCCGTTTGCCCTACGGAGCCAGGTTGATACCCTGATTGCAGACACACTGACCAACCGAGTTATCGCTCCCTCTTCCAGTCCTTGGGCGACCCCCATTGTATTAGCAAAGAAGAAAAACGGAGGAATGTGATTTTGTGTGGATTATCGTAAACTAATAAAGCTACCAAACTGGACGAATTCCCTCTGCCCCGCAGTTGGAAAATCAAGAGTTTAAGAGAGAGCTTGTGCTGTGCCAATGGCCGCAAACGTTGCAAATGTATTTGTGTGTCGTTAGCTGTTTGATGTCTGGAAAAAACAAACGGGCGGTCTCACCCGTCAGTACTAAACTCGATCCATCTTTGCTACTTGATTCTATTGGGTCATACATAATTGTTACTTGTGGTTGTATTTCCGAAAAAATTTATATTTGTCAAAATTAGATGGTAAATCATTGTCAAAATGTATTTCTAAGGGTGGAAAATGGTATACACCTCCAAAGTTTGAAATCCTTGGTGGTAAAAAAGCAAGGAAATGGAGACAGTCATTACAACATTGTGGAAAGCCTCTTTCACTTTTTATTCTCACTAGTTCATCTAGTACACAGAGTCAACAGGGCACTTCTCATGATGGTCAGTCGTCTGTTGCGGAAAATATACCAGGTGATAATTTACAATCAGCTGTTTGTGGTAATGTTTCCTTGGAACCCACTCCTGTACAATCTGCTGAATCTGTTGGTATCTGTACCAAAAGTGATGTGTTTTTAGTAGGCACTGTACTGTCGTTTATGAAGGCTTATCGTCTAAGGAGTAATTAAAATGCACTCAAAACTAAAGTATGCGAGCGCTTTAGTGGCAGCTCAATTTTTAAAGCTAAAAATTGCTCTGGGATTCTTGTTCTTCTGCTTTTAGCACTTGAAATCTTCCATACCAACAGCGAAAAGACTCTGATAAGAGAAAACAGCTCACTGCTGATGTTGAAGATCTTGTTTTGGGGTTTGATGCTCTTGATTCTACTAATTCCATACCTCTTATTTATAGCGAAGCCTGTGACTTGCATAAGTTACCTGCTATTTCACTTAATCCCTTGGCTGAGCTGGTTAAGAAGAACTCTCAAACTGTGTCTGACTTACAGTCTACTGTACGGAGTTTAGAATCTAAGGTATCTTCTTGTCTCACTCCTAACACTACAGCTTCTAGTAGTGAAAGAGCAGTGTGTAGTACCTATGCTGATAAAGTTGCTGCATTTACACCACCTTCGATTGGTTCACTGAACCCTAAGCCTCTAAGGTTACTCAAGTCCCATCAATCATCTGAACGTGATGCTAATCTTGTTCTTTTTGGTCTTTCTGAATCTTCTCTCTTTGAATCTCAAGAAGTGGTAGATGATGTTTTGGAGTTCCTTGCTGGTAAACGGTACCTATGAAGGATATGTTTCGCCTTAGTAAGCAAAATAATTCTTCTACTGACCAAACTGGTTCTTGTCCTCGTCCAATTCTTATTAAACTTCCTGTTGCTTGGGATCGTAAGCTTGTACTATCCAGAAAATGAAACCTTTAAAATTTTTGAATCAAACATCTATTTATAAGAGAAGATTTGCCTATTGAACATCGCAAGCAAAAGATCACTAAACCACATCGTATGGATGAGGCTGTACATGGCTCTGGAAGACAGCATATCAGCTCTGCTGATATAATCTCTAGTGATTTGGTGGAACCTGCCGAGCCTGTGAGATCTAAATCATCAGATAATCTTTCTCTTATCAGCTGGAGGTGTCCAATCTACACAGTTATCATCTAGGTCATCCATACGCTCTTCTCTTTCTCCCTCTTTTCACCCTCTCTCACAACTGACTTTAATTTATCTTCCGCCACTCTTGTACAGGATCCTGCTAATTTATCATAATGGCTTTACATCCTTGTACTTTTGATTGTAGAGGTTAGTATAATGGTTCTATGTCTTTAAATAGTATTATTGATTCCTATGATTTATGTTTCATACAGGAACATTGGTTGCACCAAGATCATTTTATAGAAATTTAATCTACTTAACTCTGACTTTATGTCTGTTAGCATTTGTGGCATGAATTCAAATGCACTGTTGCATGGCAGGCCATATAGTGGTTGCTCAATTGTTTATCGAAAAAGTCTTTCGTTATTCATCAACGCTGTTGTGTCTTGTTCTAATCGTTTCTGTTGTATAAGGTTTGTTGATTCTTGTGGTCTGTTATGTTTGTTTATTTGTGTGTACATGCCTTGCGCTGGCTCTAATGCTGCCTTATTAGAATACATCAATACCTCGGGTGAACTTCAAGGTTTCATCGCTTCACAAGAATTTTACTGATTGCTGGAGACTTCAATGTAGATTTGAACATACAAGATTCTCACTGCGATGTTATCAATGAATTCATTTCAGATTTAAACTTACACATTTGCGACTTGCCCTTCAGGGATTCTGTTAGGCTTATGTATGAGAATTCTCATGGACTGTTCTCATCTTGGATTGATCACGTCTTTTGTTCACAGTCTTATAAGTCTCTTGTCAAGGATATCTTTAGTTTAAATGTGCAGTTGCCGTATAAAAGGGGGTGGACTGGTATCCATGGCCGTTCATTTCTTACAATTTTTCCGTTTGCCTGACAAAGAAATACATACAAAATGGCCGACTATAAACAGCCATGAACAGCTTATTTTACATCTCTCTGTCTTTCTATACACATTATCATGAAGCCAAGGGTCTTCTCTCTCTATCTAATATACAGAAAAGGCCATCCGCTGGCCAGAACCGAGCCATGTCTCTTCACAACCAGCACCATTGGCGAGAGCACTTTTCGCGCAAAGAAGGCCATGCCCAAGCTGAGTCAGCAAAAGAATCAGCTGCCACGTGTCTCTGTAGCTAGCTCTTCTCGTTGGTACAAAGTTTGTGGTGTTTCCAGTACTCTGGAGCCTGGTTTTCGTTGCTTACACAGTGGTAAGTCGTTTCTAAGAGAAGCTAAGAAAGCTG
>JAODVQ020175687.1:0-14658 GCA_025400075.2 Phenganax stokvisi
CATTATAATAGGGAGATGTGTACTCCTCTATCTCACATACTTTAGGTGGGATTGTAATAAACTTAATCTCTCTCGATCTCTCGAAAAAACTACTTACCAGCTTTCTATTAATCTTACACAAAGTTAATTCTGAGCAACTTTGTCGTTTTTTCAAGCGATAAGCAGCAACTACCCAGCAACAGCTAGCCTTTATGTGTAGTTCCATTCACTAAGCACACACTGAGTGCGATATTTCGACTTAGTTCTTCCTATCCTGCATCTATGGGCTGTTTTCCTATGTCTTCTTCACCGATGGGGTGCTGCAGTGAGTGCTTCAGGAATTTTCCATAAACTCTCCGTAGACTACTCACGTTTCCAATCCACGTCAGTACTATATTATCTATTAACTAATTACCAATGTTGAAAATACAAACATACAAGTTTGTAAACAAAAACAAACAGCCTCAGGTAACAAAAACTTTTTTCATTAATGAAAAGCACTAAAGTGCAAACCCTCAGCGGTAATCTCCGCATGCGTGCTATCAACTAACCACATCTCCTCGCCTTTCATAGAAGAAAAAAGAAGCGGTGCAAGAATCGAACCTATGACAGACACATGAGTTGTACAACAAAGCAGTATGCAAGCCACTAGGCTACGACAGCTAGACAACTACGCTGGTGGGAAAAGGTAATATTCATTCGCAATACCACACATGCCTACATAAGAGCATATAAAATGGCAGCTGATCGCGACCTGAGTAGACATGAAAATAGCTATATCTTCACAAAGAAGCATATTTGGCCAAAATCCAGAAAAAATTAGGAAGATCATTGCACGTTAGGCATATAGCTCAAAATTCATAGGAAATGCTTTACAGAGAACCGAGTACGCCCGTGGACTGACACACGGACAGACAGACAGACAGATAGACAGACAGACAGACAGACAGAATGACTACCGTAACCCTTACGCATATGCACCGAGGGTTAATAACTTGCCAATAGTAGAGTCCTTGACAACCAAACTTGGTCCAAAGGTAAACCACATGAAACTCTCTCCATGATAACCATTATTTCACTCTGTCTCCAAGGCAACCAATCAAAATTGTTCTCATTAATAACTTGCCAACAGAATGGTCCCTGTCAACCACACGTGATCCAAAGGGAAATTTTCTCCATGGTGGTTATGACATAACTCTGTTTCCATGGCAACCAATTAAAAGTCGTGTTTATTAATAACTTACTAACAGAGGGGTCCCTGACAAGCAAACTTGGTCCAATGGTAGACCATATTGAACTCCTTCCATAGTAAGTGTAACATTACCCTGTCTTCATGGCAACCAATCAAAAGTTGGTTTCATTAATAACTTGCTAACAGAAGGGTCCCTGACAAGCAAACTTGGTTAAATAGTAGACAACATGAAAACCCTCCGTGGTAACTATGATGTGATCCTGTTTCCATGGCAACTAACAAAAACTTGCTACATTTAACAAATATATGACTACAAGTAAATTAAAAATTCCTTGAATTGAATAATTTCCAATATTATAGGGATGGTGTAAAAAGGACGGAGACATAATAGGGATGGATTCCAGCATGCCATTACATAAGTCCTATATTGTCACACCAGTTCACTGGCTTTAGCTAATATTAGCAGTGTGGCAATATAGGACTTATGTAATGTAGTAACGGACAACACTACCAAACTTGCTTTGAAACCAAAGTAAAAAAAATGAAGCGAGACAAGTGAATGAAAAAATCTCCAAATTTAAAAATGTAGCATATAGGGATTGCTCAAAAAGGAGAGAAGACAAGATAGGGATTGTACTGGGATCACACACCCCCTATATCATCTCATAGGATTTATTGCCATCTTGGATAAATATAAATACGTATTGAGATGATATAGGGTGTGTGTGATCTCGATGTGTGACCCCAGTACAATCCCTATCTTGTCTCCTCCCTTTATGAGCAATCCCTATATGCCACATTTTTAAATTGATAATTTTTCATTCACTTGTATACACAGGACAAACGGGAATATTTTAGTGATCAGTGGTGTTAATTGACTTCATAGATTATTGTTCTCACTTGACATAGAAATGGCCATCTGACTGTAGTCAAGTATCTAGTGATAGAAGCTCATTCTAACCCGAATGCAAAGAATAAATATGGACAGACTCCTCTCATCCAGGCATGTCGGTGAGTTCATTAGGTGTTACTATGCACATTAGCACTATACTCATAATCTAGTGTAGTTAAGCACCCTACTACAACTATATACCTCATTGAAGCACTAAAATGCAAACCCTTGGCTCATATATAGGCAAACTTTGACTGTAATCATCATGTGTAAAACAGTAACACTTTAGGAATAAAACCCACATTAATTGTGTGAGTAGCATCATCGACACCATCATAATTGGCATGAGGATATCCAGTTTCAAATAGACTCCAATCAGCTTTTTTGACCATTTTATACAACCATGAACATTGACTGGGCCTTTAATTGCAAGCAATGTCATCCCAGGAAAGCCAGGCTCCGTGACCTACCACACCTTCAACTTATATTGCAGCTATTGAACCAACCAGGCTATCCCCAAGATACCTATTTGCTTTTTATGAATTAATGCAGGTTTGGTCATCTGGAGGTAGCTAAGTGTCTTGTGACTGAAGGCCAGAGTAAAACTGATGTGACAGACAATAATGGAGTGACTCCACTCAATTGGGCTAGTAGGTGAGTGCATAATAATGCTGTAAATATGGTATGTAGAAGTAATGCTAGCTTCCAGTTCATTAGAGTTCTACAGTATATTAAAGGAGCTATCGCACAGGTCCCATATTATACGCATTCTGCTACACGTAATTAGTGAAATACTAGCAGCTAGTATTTCGAGCGTATTGTTCTTTACCCTCCATAATGTGGAACATGGAACCCGCTCCTATAAGTGATGAGCTCAGGTTTGCTTCTCTCTAGGGTTGTGTAAGTTGGAAAGAGAGGTTTTTCCTCTCTTCAGAGTTTAGGTATTTCATTATTAATGCTTCAAAAATGTGTTAGGAATGCTTTACACAGTTACTAAGTGCTTTTTCTCATTCCAGAAATGGTCATCTAGATGTAGTGAGATACTTGGTGAGTGAAGCTCACTGCAATTCCAATGTGAGGGATCATGATGGAGAGAGTCCTCTCCACAAAGCCTGCATGTGAGTTCATCACATTTGTGCATTACCCTTATATACAAAACTTATTGACCACCCTGAAACTATATTAGCAACTATTGTTACACTTATACATACGTAGTGTCTTAAACTCACAAACACTAGGTATATACAAAGTGCTCTGGGAAATAAACTCATGTAAAATAACCATTTGCGGGGAAATATTCTCTGAGTATAGAAAAAACAGCCAATGCATATACTGTAGCATAGATTATAATAGCCTACGGACTGGGATTGGAAACTCGGAATGTACCGCAAGACCATCTGCATTTTGGTCAATCCGCGTAGTTACGTATACAACAGTACATTGAAATTTGCTATCTCCAGCAGACGACCTACAGCTGCAATAGAAAATGGCGGTTTTGGCGTCGCTATATAGCCTGAGTTTGAACTCTTGTAGACAAGTAAGAACTGCTCCATGCCAGATAGTAGCACCTATGCTTGCTATGAAACACGACTGAACTACCACACCTTCGCCTCCCGCGGCGTCAGAGGTACACAAAAAAAGCTTATTCAACACAGAAACAAAGAGAAGAAAAGGCGCTGTAATTTTTCAGTTTGGCGTTTCAGGAGCTCTAAGTTAAAGCATGCAAGAGTAGCAGACTATTGCTATACCTTGGTGGTGTTTTTAGCAGGAAAGGCCATACAGCAAACTTCTCAGAGGTACACAAAAATCTCTGCCTCGAAACGCTCCACAAAATCGCGGCGTCATATGAACAATGCAGCGAATGAGCTGCCAGTGTTGTGCTCTCGCAACACTCTATGGTCTCTCAAATAGTCATAGAAGCATCGGGAGGCTTTTTGTGGCAACTACAGTTGGCTTGCTAGGCCAAAAAAAAGCGGTCCTTTCCCCAAAGAGCAAACTCAAACCGAAACGCGGATGGTGCCACCGTCAAATGTATTGGAACGATAGGCTCTTGTGAGCTGTTTCCAATCCCAGTCCGTAGGCTATTATAATCTATGACTGCAGTAATGAAAACACTGACGTACAAATCCTCTGCACAGACAAAATTGTGAACTAGCTCATGCTCCAGATGAGGGTAAAATTTTAGCACATGCATGCTATGAAGGTCGAATGGATCTCAGCAGTGAAGTTTTTAAAGACAACCCAGAGAAGGTTGTACACATTCCAAACCCAATAAATGCATTTGTGCTAATACTTGACTAGTATACAAAGGAAAAAATACACAATCTTAGCACACCATAAAGTTTAGTATAGCATACTTCTTACACTTCTTGTTTGCCCCATTATGTCGTGAAACGTTGAAAGCTCAGGGTTGTCAGAGCAGCTACGGCCTTACTACATACCTCGTTTAATACTCCCTGGGCTGAGAAGCTTACACTACACTGTACTGGTGCACCCAAGGTGGTTGCTAGGCTACAAATTAGTTAACTCTCAGCTTATCTTCAGCAGTACACCGTATACTTTTTGACCTTTACTCTACCCCTCCAGCTGAGCCCTCAGGTGATAGATAAGAGTAAATAGCTTCAGGTATACTGTACCTCTTCAGAACCAGGAGTTAACCTATACTTAGACAACACATTTGCCATGGAGTACACTAAACTATCTAGTAAGGATAATGGGGATGAAGTTATTCAGTCACAAGAGCTGGATGCCCAATGGGAAAATATGACATACCCTTTTATGCGCACATGCACTGTTACATTTGTGTAGAGCTTCTGATGCCCCTGAAGCTGATATAAAATGAAAAGCACTAAATTACAAACCCTTAGCACAAATAGTTTGGCTTATGCTGTTCTCAGAGTAAGATTCAGCTCCTGTAAGAGCAACAGTGAGAGTAGAACTATAAAAGAACAGTATCCTACTTGGACTATAGGAAAGGTTTGCGCTAGTCGTCGAGGGAGAAATGGCTTTTTTATCTGTAATCGACCATCTCAGTTATCGAAGCATATTTCAAGCTATAAATGAAGCTACATACTCTTGGTGCGCTGAACATCAAAATTATTTATTGGGAATGTAGTACTAGGTATTGAAATTATTAGCCAATAAAAAGATGGCGTGGACTAATGCTAAAAGCTTATATGTGGAAGTGGGCATGTCTTGTAAACTAATGCAAAAATGACACAACAGGGAGAATCAAACTCAGGCCAAGTTCACCGTGCCACAAACATGCAGCGAGTTAGTTACCTCTGGGTTATTGGGCCTCAGATCGAGTTTGAAGGGCAAAGTTCAACTGTTTTGCACAAACCAGTGTGTCACTCGGTCAATATGGCTACCAATAGCAACCAATGTGGACATGAAATTTCAGGAATGAAGCAATTTCAGGTATGAATTCACTTTCATCGCATTGGTAGTTGCCAGCTTGATTTGAAGCACAAAATATGCCACCCTTAGCAAGATACAAGATAACATGACAGACAGACAGACACGCAGAACAACTACCATAACCCTAGCACATGCATACAGAGGGTTAACAAGTGTTAAATTCGCATTTGTTGCTGACTTGGTGGGTTGAACTGGTTAAGTGAGCGTAATACATGTGTTAAGGAGGAAGGATGTAATCAATTATGCTAGCATCATTATAGGGATACCCTAGCATTTAGAAATAATGCTAGCATTATAGGCATAATTTTAAAGAATTGTAGTGCATTAACTCTATTGGTTGAATCTTTTTTGATACAGAAAACCGGCAATACCCCTATACAATGATTAAGTGGTTAAAAGCCATGAAAGTAGATATTTATATAGTCTACAACAAGTACGATTATATGCAAAAGTGGTGAGAGCAAGCAGCCAAAGTGGTCCACAGTCTTTAAGATTTTCCATTAAAATTCAATCATTCTCATTATTGCCAAATAAGAGAGACTAATACATCCTCTGCTATCGAAGTTCAGTGACAACCAATAACTTCACTGATTCAAACTCGTATGGTCACTTCTACTTTTTTATATTGGAGATTTCATCAGAATAATCACCCATATTATGAGCATTATGGGAGAAATTTCTGAGCATTATAGGTGAATATCTTGGAATTAGGGAATAGCATTATAGACAAAAATTCTAGCATAATTTACAAACCCCTAGTAATCAATATCGTGTGCAACCTCCTCTGGAGGGAACCCATATATATTCCACATATATCTCAGGCAAACATCCAACCACCCACACATACCAATCTTTGATGTACTGATACTGAACTGTCACAGAAAATTTGGTCCACAAAAAATGTTGGTCGGAGACCAAAATTGATACCCCTCAGAATATATTTTGGTCAGCCGTGAAACACTGCATTCTTTCCCCTCTCTCGGGGGTTTCCTTCTACAACAGTGCTGTGATAAACACTGGGGCTGTCAGTGAAGATACGCATTTGTTAGCGTTTTTATATCAAAGCACAGAGGGTTAGTACTATAGCTGAGAGTGATCATGACAGACGTCACTGCGCAGCCATTCGCATAAGGCTTGTCACTTTGTGGTCCTGGCTAAGATGCCACACACTCGATTATTCATCCTTGTGGCATCCACTGAACTCAAGAAGAGTCGTATTTTGTAGATAGAACATGTGAGAAACAGAGACGCTGTCCACCGGCATTCGGAATACCCGGACCAATATTGTCGACAGAAAAATTGGTCCCCTGGACCAAATTTATCATGGACCAAAATTACAGTGACAGAACTATAGTCTGATTTCCCTTGATGCAATAGCACTTTACCGCCAGCAATGCACCAGGTACATAACAGAGCCTAATGCAAGACAGCTGCATTTTTAATCTTTTAATACAATTTTGCGTGTTTAAAAAACAAATGTTCAAATTCCTTTGGCTAGTATGCTATACAAAATAATTTCATTAAAAGTAAAAACTCAGGTTCTAGAGAAGCTATTTGGTATGAAAGCAATTCTAACAATCACGGTTAACATCTTTTTCTAGAAATGGTCATCTAAAACTTGTCAGATATCTGGTTACTGAAGCTCACTGTGACCCTCATGTGATTAACAATGCAGGAGAGTCTCCTCTACGCTTAGCATGCAGGTGAATCTTCATGACTATAGCTACTTTGTTTTTTTACTCATTGGGAACATCAGAAATTTGAATAATGCTTATAGAACACATGCAAGAATTACCCTGCCAGTTGCCAAAATAGCCAGCCAATTGGTATAGGTACTGATTTATGTGACTTTAAACCTTTGTTCACTGGATGTAGCTATATGTTTCCTTGTCTGTCTCTAAACTGTCGATATTGATTTATAATGTATATCAAAATACCATAAACTACAGCGTCTACTATATTATTTTCTGACATGATGCAGGAACAATCATGTTGATGTAGTACAGTATCTAGTTACTAAAGCTAACTGTGATCCTAATGAGAAGAACTGTGATGGATGGACGCCATTACACTGGGCCTGCAAGTAAGTACTGTGTGTTTAAGTAAAATGAGCTTTGTGCTGCAATATGCACATTGTGGCTATACATGCAGGCACCTAGCATGTTAGCATGTGTTCCCCTTTTCTAACATACAAATGAAAAGTTCTGGTAATACTCAAGTGAGTCAGCAGTCTTGATTCAAGAAACTAAATCCATGTTTTGTGAAAGTTTGGGGTTTTCTGCGTACAATATATGTGAGCAGTTATGAAATTGAGCCTTGACTCTGGCTAGATCCTGCCCTCTGAAACTAAGCAATTATAATATAGTAGCCTGCTTTTTACCAAGAAAACATTATAACCACAACCTAAGTGAGGTTTCTACAAGCTGCTAACACAGGACCTCAGTTACTGCAGACACTTTAAATAATATTATGTATATCTAATAATGTCAAAAGTACTGTTACTGGCTAAAATTATAAACCATTGTGAGACAAGCAAATTAAACAGATAGATAGATGGAAGGCGGACTGATGCCCCTTCAGTATCAGGTATACAAGTGGAAAAATCATTTCTTCTAAATGAATGGGGATGTAGGGATGGTTGATTCATCAAAAAGAACAGAAACAAGAATGCTGTAGCTGAGTATCACCGCTAATGTACATCCATGCCTACATCTTTCTTTCTACATATATAACAATGTGTTGTATACAAGTACAATAGTCTTGAAATAGCTAGCTACTTTCATCATTAAAAAAAGAAAGATGTAGACATGGATATACATTAGCGGTGATACTCAGCAACAGCATTCTTGTTTCTGTTCTTTTTAAGGAATTGACCATCCCTACATCCCTATTCATTTAGAAGAAATGACTTTTCCACTTGTTCCACATATTTTTGGCTTTGCTTTTTAGATCCACCAAGCATGTTATGCACGTGAGCTCTATTATAAAAGAGGATTGTGTGTGTGTGCGCCGCGCGCGCGGTGCGTGGCTCGGATGGGTGGGGCTGGGGGTCTTGCACACGCTCAATCGCGCGCGCCCGCGCTGGAGATACGCGGGGGGTGTGGTTCCGCTATATCGTACGCATGCGCCTCTCTACAAAAATGTCGTCGTTCGTCCAAGCCATTAAATATTACGGAACGTTATCCACCCCAAATATGGGCATGCACACGCGCGTGCGGTAGAACGTTACCTATATCTATTTATAGCGCAGTAAAGAGAACGTTATCCTTAGTGGAAAACAAGTAGCTATATCGTTTATCCAGACGGGATGAGACTCTTAAGGCAATGGGCTAAAAAACATGTAAGGCTAGCTGTTATTAGCATTAAATCTATACTATAATCTAGCTAAATAGGCCTACCTTCCTTTTGTAGTCAGTGATTGAATCAAACGACAATGGCCTGTCAAGCTCTACGGAACAGAATCATAGCTGTATCATTCTCATGCAGCTAAAAATATCTAGCATGCCAGTAACAAAGTTAGGCTTAGGTGGAAATTTTTTCTTTGACCTGGAAAGATTACTTTGCTGGCAGGAATGACAATTCGAAACTCCGACAACGGCTGAGTGGTAACTTTGGGTAAGTTGAAGTGTCAGGGTGGCAAGGCTGGTTCTCTCCCTTTAACATTAACGTGCGCCCACCCTGGTGGGTGTGTGACAGAGGCAATAATGCTAGGACATGAATGAGTTAATATTATTATCATTATTAATGACAATACTCTGAAGACTGATGTGTATTGTGTAACAAATTAAATGTTTAACACATGATGTATATGTACTCCTGATTATTAAATTTCCTAAAAACATGCATGCATAAAATTGGAACGTGTGTGTACATATATATATTATGCAACAAAATGAAACAATTTAAAAACCGGAAAAGAATGAGTTCACAATAAAAATGTGTCCGATCTACACATGCATTCTCCTCGATACTGCACACTGTCACCCTACTTGCCATAGAAGAAAGGAAAAGCTAAAAAAATTACAACACAATAGGTTTATTCAAGACATTCTGTTATAAGGAGATTACTGACTCCAGTTTGACATTATGAAACAACTATGTAGCCGGCTTCTCTCAGACGAGGTCATCTGCTTGCCTGGCTAGAGACCGTTCTCCTGGGATCCCCAGACATTAGTTATCCGCTTTATCGTGCCATCTTGCTCTTGATCATGGTCTTTTGGTCAGGGTTTCTTTCTAATTTGCTCTCTGGTGTTTATTACTGTCTAGGATTGACCTGGATAACGTTCTCTTTCTTCTTTGAAGACTGCGCTTTAACTAGATAGCTACGCTACTACCGCACGCGCGTGTGCATGCCCATATTTGGAGTGGATAACGTTCCGTGTTTAATGGCTTGTGTCCAGCCACCCGCCGGCCCCAGCTCTAAGAAAACCTGTACTTTCATGGCTACGCGTAGGATCAAACGTACGATCGCTTGAGGTCCGTGCACGTCTCGGGGATCAGGCGACTTGTTTGGTGAAAGAATTGATGCTCTATCTCATTCCGTTATGGAGATATCGGGACTTACGAAGAGATGCTCCTGATGACACAAAATCCAGAAAAGCGGTCGTGAACGATTTCTAACGCGAAGCGCTTAGGATAGCCAGACAGCGTTTTAGCGTATCTTTGGCTATATGCCGACCTTCAACATGGACTGGTGAGTTTCTCAAGCTTTCCCTTTTGTTTTGGCCGAGTTATGAGCCCCTGTCCTTGATCACGTGAGATTTCACTTGGGCCATCCCTACACATAGAGCATCTACTGATGCTCTTAATGTGCTATAGTAACAATATAAATTCCAGAACAGTTGGATACAAGCATAATTCGTTGTATTTTTTACATAATATCCACATAAAGTGGATGCACTGTAATAATCATGACCTAGCAAGCTATTGTGCTTTTCAATAATAGGTATGGTAAGGTGGACATGGTGAAAGTTCTCCTGCTTAAGGGTCATTCTAATCCAAACATCCTTACCAAGGATGGATCGTCTCCTTTACTTTTGGCAGACAACACGCATATCATCAAACTACTCCTACAGCATTGTGCTGTACCGGAGGATGTCAATCAATACTTATCAATATTGCCAGATGTCAGCTCTAGTGAAGCAGCTCAGCCTACAATCTCTCTGGTTACTCTTGGCGACAAGAAAGCAGGGAAGAGCACACTAGTAAAGGCACTTACAACTGAAAGGGCAAGCATTTATCGTTGGACAGGCTCAATACTAAACAAAGTAAGTGGTGTGAAAGAAAAAACATCCGGTATTCAATCTCAGACAATTCATAGTGATCGAATTGGTCATCTTGCAATCTATGACATGGCATGTGACAAGTTTTTTCATGTTTCACATGGCACAATTATCAGCAGTTGCATGTCACGCAGGCCAATACTCCTGTTTGTCATCGACCTCGAGAGTTCGGAAGACGATCTGAGAGCAACAATCTTATACTGGCTTTCTTTCATTCAAGTCAGAAGTGAATCATCTGTATCAGTTGCTAAGCCATACCTTATAGCAGTTGGTAGTCATGCTGACTTAGCGAAGTCCAAGCAAAAGATAAAGGAGAAAGAAGTTATCGTACAAAGCACATGTGAAAATGAGGAGAATATTGACTTTGTAGGCTATGTGAAAGTAGATTGTCGCTACAGTGAGTCTGCACCACTGACTAAATTACGATCATATATCCTAGCCACTCACAATAAACTCCAGGAAGGAATGCCTAATGTTAGCCCCCTTGCCCACTCTCTCTATATCTATCTTGTCTCAGAGTGTAGCAGTAAGCCAGGAATACAGTTAGGTAATCTCATATCCATAATTCAGGCTGATCCACTCTCTATTGAGCAGTTTCTCCCACTCACAATAGAAGCACTTCATGAGGCATGCTGCAATCTTGACAGGAGGGGGGTTATGCTCTACATTCAAGCACCGAGCATAGAGAGTAGTTGGATCATCATTCATAAGGATATCCTGATGCAAAAAGTAAATGGATCGGTCTTTTCAGCTTCCGACCCCAAGTCACTCACAGGAACTGGTGTTGTTCCCTTCTCAATGATTAAAAGCAGTTTCCCACAGTTTGAGCCACGGCTGGTTGCAGATTTCCTAGTCTATATGGAGTTCTGTAGGGAGATGACAGACAAAGATGGTATCAACAGTAAGGAGCCTATCTTCCTGTTCCCTGGTCTTGTACCACTAGATCCTCCTCCGGGCCTCTGCCTACCTAACCTTCCTATCGATGACAGCCACTACAGTAGCTGCTGGATTCTGCAGTGCCAGGAATGTGAGCAGCACTTCAGCTCTCACATGCAAGAAATCCTGCTTCTTCATCTGGCCTTCATACACACAAACCAGATGGTGGACACTACAAGTCCTGCTATACAACACGAATGTGTTTTCTGGAGAAGGGGCATCAAATGGACCACTCGTTCATCCATAGACACATTGGTCAAGGTCAGTGATAGGGCTATAATTGTCCTCCAGCAATGTGGACAGGGAAGAGAGATGCAACTGGTGCAGTTAAGATCACGAGTGGTGGCACAGGTTCAGAATATTAAGACAGAGCTATGTAATGACATAGTCACTGTGGAAGAGTTAGTTCCTTGTCCTCAGTATCCTGTAGACACACAGTCATCCGTTTCTCTTTACCAGTTAATGTCCGATGCCTTATCCTGCTGGAATTCTCATTCTAACACTCCATTATTCCTCACACAGACTCTATTCTTTGAGCCTTATACTTTTTGTAGTCAGCAATGTTTGGTTGATTTGAACAGCAAAAATCTCGAATCCTGTAAAGTCACTTCAAACTTTATTGAGAGTGTCACCTCCAACATCACAAAGCATCTGGACTCCTCCCCCCAGGAGACTGCCCACCTCATTGATGATTTCTGTACTATTCTTAATGTTCCATTCCAAAATTTAGAGGTAGAAACTAGTACCACTAACTATGAGAAAACTGTTACGATGTTCAGAGAGTGGCAGACAGGGGATGAGGGAACCTACCAGTGTCTCAGACAACAGATGGACAAGTACAGTATCTTCTCAGGAAGAAACATAATGGTATGTTGACACCCTCTCTCTATATATACAAGTGACTGGTTTGTAATGTTTTTCTCTGTCATAGGAGATAGTCAATGTCTCTCCTGACTCTCTACCATTACCATCTTCTCCTCCTTGCACTGATAACTCATCAGAGACACTATCTTCAGCAGGTGGTTTTCTCTCCACTTTTGAATCATCAGATTCACTTAGTACACCGGCTGGTATTCCTCCCACTGTTGAGCCACTTACTACACCTGATTATACTGTTAAATCATCAGAATCATCAGTTGGTATGTGCCAAGCAACTTGTTGCTTGCAAAAACATTTACATTGACACATTACACACTATATAGCCTCGTCCCCAGGCTCTCACGAGCGCGAGGAATTATTGCGCGTTGACATTTGACCCGATTGCAAGTTACGGAAGGCGCTCTCGTAGATCCGCGAAATCACGTGCACCGTCGAGGGATAGAGAAGTGGTGTAGAGGGGTGGAAGGCGTGGCAGGGAAAGCATGCCGTCAGCCTAGCCAGCTACGAGGCGACCACGCCCCGCACTTTACTAACGTGCCAGCTAGGATGCTGATCTCTCCTCGATAGTGATCGTATGTGTTGTGCCAACATGTTCGTCCTCGGAGGAATAGCGTAGACTGCTGCTGTAAGCACTATAGGTGTTGGAACAGAGCGCCAGAGGCGAGAGCAAACGTACGAAGCTGAGATGGCCATATAGGGAGCAGATGTTTGAGCGCCGACAGCGTCGTCAGCGCGCGGCATACAACTCAATTTACACGGCGAGCGTCGTCTGGAAACCGTGACGGAAAGGCAAATGGTTGAAAAGTAGAACTCGAAGGGAAAAAGGTTAGATTTGAAGAAATAGCATTACAACTATCGGGGCTGCTTCCTCAGTCATAGGATTAGCTATAATCAAGCAAGTCAGTAGCTCACCTACGTATACGTGTGCAACCAGAGATAATCTCTGGTGCAACAGTCGTCCAATGATCGCCAACGTGTTGTTAGCGCAGCGCGCCGTGCGTGGGCGCACTCATGTCGTCACAGTTAGGCGCACGTGAAATCGGGGACCAGGCTCTCTCGCCCCCGCGCGGCTTACGATTCACAGGTTCAAGGGTCAACGCGTAATGTTCCACTCGCGCGGGGGAGAGCCTGGGGACGAGGCTAACCACACACTGCATACTCTGTGTCAACTGTTGTTATGATACTTGCTCCATACACGATAGCCTATAATGATTACATGGGTACATTTTATTGTCAAAGCCAAGAAGCGAACACCTCCAAAAAGTGAGCAACTCCATACAGTGGGAAATTCTGTTACTTAGCTAATTCACTACATAAGAATTATTATTTGCAACCTCTGAGAAGCAAACAGTCCCACTTCCAGACAGAACCACCCAGTGTATATAATTATATCCCAACACATAGGTGGTAGCTAAATATCCCAATTCTTCATCACAATCATCTACAGGCGACAGAGTGAATATGATCACTCTTGCATGTTTCCCAACATCATCTGGGACCATCAACATACTACAGAGGGTGGGGCCAGACTACAAGCCATTGCTGGGGAACATTCTACTGAAGAGTGATGATGGACAGAGGATCAGAGCTCTAGAGATGACCCACTCCAATGATGTTGATCAGATTGTGTATGCCATGTTCCAGAAGTGGTGTACAAAGGATGAGGACTGTACTTGGAGAGCACTAGTTCTCCACCTCAAACAAGCCAACCTTACTTCACTGGCCTCAGAAATTGAGTCATCTATTTCGTAAGCATTATCTTTGCTCTCATAACTTGTCTACTTCCCTCTTATCATCTTTACTGTATATCACTATTGTTCCCCCTTGTATCACTTTTGCATTGCTCCTGATCTTCCTCTTTCTCTCCCACTCTTTAGTAATAGTTCACAGTCAGAAGATATGCATCAGCAGATGACAGTCTATACTACTTCTCACCAGCCAATGATCAACCAACACCAACAACAACCTAATCACAGTCAGTCTCCCTCTACATAAATCCATTAATCTTAGCATCCATTATGTTTAAACGTGAAGTCCGCGTATAAAAGGGGGTTGTCCGGTACGGGCAATTTTCTTTT
>JAODVQ020175794.1:0-14657 GCA_025400075.2 Phenganax stokvisi
GCAGCCAATGAAATTTAGAATCTAATTCGATTTCCCCAGAGTCAAGCCCCTCACCGACCTGCGAACGGGCTTACTCTGGGTACGAGATTGCCAGTGAACTTCATAGGCACTCATGCTTCCACTCCACTGCCCCACCCATTGGTATCACTGATTGGAAACACATTGGAATCATCATAATGAATTTCAGGAGAAATATTGAGTAAATTAGTATCCAATTAGAATCAACTCTATTACGCCAGAAAACACATTGATAGTTCAGATCTCACGTCAAACCGAAGGAAATTTGATCAAAATTTTTCTTCTATCTTTTGGAGGCATTATTTGTACAATTTGTCGTTTTTCTAACTCTCTGTTCCATATTTTGACATTGGTAAAAACAAGGTTAAAATTAGTCTCTAAATATTCAGTTCAACCCCCATTGGTTCACGTATCGAACAGTTCACACATCAAGCCTTGCCAACTCAGAGGTGTAAATTCCAATGCTCTCGTTATCGTACAGCGCAAAATACACAACTTTCAAGGATGTGGCCATGACGGACACAAAATAATCCGAGATTGCTCGCAAGATTGTTTCAGCCGTTTCTCGCTTTGGAAGTTTGTTTCTAAAAGAAAATTTCGATCGAGATACTTAATCTGGGAAATAATTAACGCAATTGAAGATATAATTTAGAAACATGTTTTCAAGGCCTCACTTTGTAGTATCTTTTCCTTTACGCTGCAAACGTTAAGCAATGTGAAAGCATTAGCATTTGGGATATGGTATGGAAACCTAGCTAAATTCTTTGTTGTTTCGTTTTGCTTATGACTGAGATTCGCTGATTTCGCTCCCCCAACCGGAATACTCATGCGAACCCGAAGCGGAATTCGATTTCAGCAACGCAATGCGACCGAATAGAACGACCAATAGAATTACGTATTTTTCAAGCCACTCGTGACGTATTAGTTTTTCAAACCCAAAAAGCGTACCAACGACTCTGTATATTCTGTGCGATGTCAAAGTAGTCATATTTGTTTGAAATTATACAATTGCAACCGTCCCGCAGGTGCTGCAAATTTACACGTATATTGTCCCCCGAGGTAATTTACGTTTGTCTGAAAGTAACTTCTGATTGACGGAATCGAATTCAACTTCGGGTAGAAGGCTAAGTGCTCCGCTCGGGAAAGCCATCTACATCGGTGTTACGGAGGCTAAATTCGACCACATTACTAAACATTAGCAGTTCAAAAAATTTGTGAACCGAAAAAACGTTTCAACAGAACTGCAGGTCAAGCATCTTTAGCTGGCTTGCAGGTAACAGGGTGTTCAACACCGCTGTGGATAGTCTCCCTTGACGATTTATAATTCCACGAATTCTCAGTGGTTGGAAATGTGCTACCGCTTGCGCACTTCCGTGAAGCGTGCGTTGATAATAAACCCGTTTCCGACACTGGCCGGAAATTTCCGTGCGGAAAATAAATCTAACAAACTGATTGGCTGGCAACATATTTTGCCGTAAAAAAGTCTTCAGCGAACCAATCACGTTACTACTTATTTTCCGCTCAGAAAATAAATCTAGCTCGGAAAATGTTCGCGCAGAGTTTGGCTTTCTGCGTGACTTTTTGTTTCCTTGAATGGATTTCTGAGCGAGGCTTCCAAAACTGTGTGGCGTAGAAAAACTAAGACTTCTACCCACCACGATGGAAGAATGGAAGTTGCAGCAACTTATTATACTTGTGATACGGATTACGGAGGAAAACTTTAAAGCAGATTCCTTGAAAAACCGACATTACGCACTTCCTACGTAAAACAATTAGTTCAAAAGTTACGGTCGCCAAAAAAGTTACAAAGCCAAAACAAGGAGTTTGGAGCAAGAAAGAAAACACTTAAAAGCAAACTCTTCTGGAACAAGTTTCTTCAAACCTGGTTAAACACACGCCTCTCGAAAGTTCGCGAGTTACAGTAATACAGCACAGACCATTAGTCATAAAGTATTTTATGTACAAACAGTAAATAAAAACAACGTCACAACTTTTATATCAGTCTTTCAAAAAGTAGTGCGATTATACCTGCAGCTTGCACAATTAACTATAAGATAAAACCTACGGACCCAGCTTCGAAATTTAGTATAAGGACGCTGGATTGCTAAAATACAATGTCTATTATTCGAGTTTAAGTTAAAAGTGTTTGCTGAAAAGTTCTCTAGTTTTAAGAAGTGTGTTGAATCGCTAGCTTCAAGCATCAAGTTTTGCTAGTTCCGTGGTGTATAGACCAACGTCTTCCATCTTTATCATTACGAATTTGACTTGTTTCAGTGAAGACGCCATTACAGTAACGAAGTAGTCGGAGATTGTCTTCAAAGTGGTTTGAACAATTTGGGATCTGATTTCCTCTTTTCTATAAGGAAAAAGGGACATTAATTATTGCATAAACGTCTTCTATATAGCGCAGGTTAAAATTTCAGCTGGCTGCCGAAGTATGATGATGAAGTACAACTAAACATGCAAGGTTTAGAACAATTGCAGCATGAAAAGTATACTTGACGCGTAAGTAAGTTTACTGAAAGTTTAGTTGACGTAAATGACATAATCACGACAAAAGTTTCGCACAATTATAATTCACTATTTAGCAGACTGTGTTTAATGATTTGTAAGTATAATAACAAATATAATGCTATAGTTGTGTTATAAGTCTATAAATATTAACTTCGCTAGACGAAACTACATTTGAAATATCGGGAAGAACGTGAAGTAACGAAGAAAAATACTTGCAAAACGTATTAGTATGTAAAGTGAATAATACAAAGTGGATGAAAACAGACTGGACATGATAAAGTGTGTTTAAATTATCCCTTCCTGGTTATTATACATCAATAACAAAGTTTAAAAGTTATTCGTCTTGGCAATAAATTCCTTTGATCAGCGAATAGCAGATAACTAGAATATCGTCATTTCTATAATATAGGGATTGAACTTTGAAAACTCTCCTAACCTCGCAACGATTTCCCACGGCTCGTGCTGCGGAAACAGTAACCTGGTTATAAGAGACCTGAAAAATCTTTTTGACACCAAAAATATCGCCAGTTGAGAAAGCTTTTTAACCAATATATTTAAAAGTGTAATTCCAGAGAGCCGAAATAACCACCGAAGATACAAGCAGATAATCTCGCCATTTTTCAACTAATCTCCTGTGCTCGAGTCTTGAGAGCAAAAAAACTGCCTTTGTTTCAAATCATATCTGCCGAACGAATCTCCAGTTAACGATATCCAGCAAGTTTGCGAAATATTGAACTTGAAAATCGACTAACGTTTTCAAATAACTTTTATAACAACAATATTTTTACTTACGCTCCACTTCCTATAGACGGCAAAGCAATGCTCTTCAAATTCTTCTCATCTGCCAGCACCAAGATGTTTTTAACAGCTGTCTCGACCTTGCTTAGAGCATCTTTTTCTTTTGTTGTCGGACTGTTGACGTGAATCACAAACTTGGCAGGAAAACCATGGCCTTGACATACAGCAGCTGGAAATCAAAGACAACATGAACAAAATTAGGAACAAATTCTCAAAAATTCTAATCAAAACTACTTTTGCTCTATTTCATTCTAAAGAATAGTTTTAAAGAGTTTAGGAAGAAAACATTTGTAAAGTACCCAAACGAAGGTTAGTTATTGGCCCATATGTCTAATACCCCAGTCATTTATTTCAGTTTGTTCCAAAATTCACAAGTTCGTTGCGAAGTTTAAATGCTCGTTATGAGATTCAGAGACCGGTTTGTAAAGTCCTGTGTCTATATTAAGGTCAGGGATTATAGATATTCATTATATTTGAGTTACTCAATGAAAAACTGGAATATATCTTCTGATGAAGATTTATCGCTTATAAACCCAGAGCGAGGTGGATTTGGGAAAATATTTCCCAAATCACCCGAGCGGAGGGTCTACAAATGATAAATTATACCAAAAATTTGAACCACATAACGCATTACAAAAGAATGCACTGTCAGCTCCTGCCATTTTTCAATGTTTTGAGTGGATGCGTGTAGCCCTCGCGAGAAGTCGCGTGAGATAAATTTAATATCTCAGTGGGATAAATTTAATATAACACCCATATGATACCACCCTGAGCTCGGAAATAGGGGACTGGGACGATGCGATAGTGCAAAAAATCAACTGGTCTGTCATGTTCTACAAATACATCTTTCTGATTGGACAATTTGAATTTAAGGTATAATATTAACACTAAACTACCATCAGCAACATCCAAGGGGCTCTTGTCTTTTGCCAGATTTGCCACTTCCTCTTCGAAAGCTTCACCACCTGCTTTCTTTAAAGCATTGCCTACAAATACAATCATACTGCAAATCCTCAGCGTGAAAAGTGACCAATTGAAAGGCATTTTGCCCAACCAATGTCGGCTATATTGACCATTGAACACTTCCCTAGAGCAGGGCCATTTTAAAATATATACTGGATGGGCCAACCTCCTCCATCACCTACCCCTGTGCTGCCCCCTGGTAAAGGGTTTGGCCCCAATAAAAGTCCCTTTAATCAAAAATGAGCAAAGATCACACTGAAATTGCAAGAAATCACTGAACAAAGCTCAAAAATTCATCAACTTTTCTGGGGAAGGAACCCAAGAGCCCCTATTAACCTTTACCACCCAACCCTTTTCCCTAATCATGTCTTGATTAACTTCCTCTTTGCAGTTGACCCCTTCACCAACAAATCATTAAAAAGGCCCTGCCCCATAGTTCTTACCTACTTCACCAGCAAGATTTAGTTTTGCATTAGTTGGGTGAACAATTGCATCGACTTCGATTTCAGCAATATTTCCCTGAATAACACACAAAGATTGGCCCAGGAATAATGTCTTCTCGGACAATAATGTAAATCCTGGACCAAGATCTTTGCCAGCATCTTTCTTGGCTGCCTTCTTTCCCTTTTTTGGCGTTGGTGGATTTTTCTTTGGGCTCAATACTTCTTTGTTTTCTGCAGCCTTTTTCTGCGTATTCTTTGCTGGAGACTTGGCTTCAACTTTTGGCTTTTTCGCCTTCTTGAATTCTTCAGGGGAAAGCAGTTTTCCCCCCTTTCGCTTCTTCAAAAGTTCAGGATGGATTTTCGGCAAAACACCACCGGACGCGATTGTCACTCCTTTCAAAAGCTGGAAATTGGTTTACAGTAATTGAAACTTTGAATATTTCTTGCGACAAGGTAATGAATACTGACATCAGAACACCATCTTGCTTACTAGTAGCTAGTAGCTACAATTAAATGGGTTTAGTATGGCACTCAGGTGCACATTGCAATTTGAGTCAAATCCAACTGTGAATACCCCCCTGGATTTGATCATATATTAGTTTTGCACGAATAGGAATTTGGTTTGAATCCATGTCCTTGCTTTTCAGCCATTCAACTCAGTCACAGGTACACAAAAATGGTCAGCAGTTATGCTCTACTGGCAATGCGTACTTTATTCTGCAGGGGAATAATGGAGCTATTATACCAAACAAAACACTGTCGTTTCGTCTATTTAATCAACCTGGCAAGTCCAGACAATGGGACATTTGACAAAGCTTTTTACCAGAAACATGGAAAGTTTAACCATGTTGGACCCACAACATGGAAAAAGTTTTTTGAGTTTGGGTGGAAAGGATGATTGTAGTCGGATTTGATTTGTTGATAACAGTTAGGGTGTAATCTCCATTCTCAAATCACTATATGTTAACTTGAATTTTTGACTAGGCAAGAGGGTTACTTTCTATTGCTTTCTATTGCAATTTTGATGCTCTTAATACCAGGCTCGTAGGTGAAAACGTCAAATTAATGTTTTGGTGCCAATTCAAGTACAAACGTCGGCCTTAAGATTGAATGCCAGAACAGTATCAAGTAGGGCGTATAAATAGAAGGTTCTCATTTGAGCAATTGAAGACTTCCTGTTTGACAACCATTCACTGCTAACCAGCAAACAAAAAATTACACCAAAAGCAAAACGCTGCAAAACATTCAAAACATCCATATTCACTGACAAAAAAGGCCTCCTTGTAAAAAAACCTGTGAGATTAATAATTTCCTCCGGAACGCTAGGCGGATGAGTGTTTCTGGAAGAACGGCATGTCTATGAAATTTACGCGGGAACACGGACTGTTTCAAAATTTCGTCAACAGACGTTTGCAAAGTACGACGACATCCGCTTGAAAATAGCCAAAAAGCATTTAAACCTTACGCAATTTAACACTGTATGATATTTTGATGTTTATTTGCAAGCATCGTACAAAGTATTGGCAGAAAGTCAGCAAGAATATGAGGCATAATATTGAAGAAGAAAGGCCAACGGCTCGAATCATCGAGCAAATCATTAGAAGCACATGGCGCAAGGATGCACTTTAGTATTACAAAAGCTTCAAAATGTTCCCAAAAATTAAATTAAGTGGTCTAGCAGGCATGGGCACCTAATGTTCTAAAAAATAAAAGAATTGGGGAGTGAAATGCTGAAAAGTAGGGAAAATACAACCGTTTGTACACATTTGAAATTTGAGTGGATTTTGCCAAAATGGCGGGCGACAACAACAATTGGGAGTAAAATTTCGACAAACCTTATGCAACTCATCATCGTTTGCGATCGCCAGTAAAATGTGTCTGGGAATAATCCTTGACCTCTTGTTGTCTCGGGCTGCATTCCCAGCCAGCTCGAGTATTTCTGCGGTGAGATATTCCATCACAGCCGCCTGATAAATGGGGGCGCCGCTCGCGATTCGAAAATGATGCGTCGTCTTTCTTAGGAATCTATGCACCCTACTCACAGGAAAGATCAAACCTGCCTTCTGCGAGCGAGTGGTACGCATTCTCTTCGCCGCTTTGCCTCCACGAGCCGACATTTCGAAGACTTTGGATAAAAATTGTGGTTTTGCTAAGGAAACAAAGAGTACCAAGTAAAATGGCGGTTCTCGTTGGAAAATTCAATTAAACAATCGAACAACTAATTCCAACAACTCGGGAACCAATCACAGAGCAATAAATTACAATTTGAATTGTCCGAGCCCCTAATGAACCATATAATATGTTGCAATACGTCATGTTACTATACTATAATGGTGATGGTTTGAGTAGCCCCTCAAGGCATGTTTTACTCTATGAGAACGCAACAGGCTTTGAAAACGCCCTCAAATCAGTGCAGTGTCGGTCATCACAGCCAATTCAGATTGGACTCCAGAACAAATTCTGCAGAAGAACGTGATCACTCAATCGTCAACTCGTTAAAAATTGGTATGTGGGATGAAATGAAGAGGTGTAACGATACGGTCGTTGATTATAATCGCACCGGCATCTCATTTGATATGATGTACGAGAATACTCTCTGCTTGCCTCATATAAACAATACTGACTCTTAAAGTTAAATTTCACACCGACTTAGTTTTTCCTGTTTCTATTAAATATACTTATATACACTAGCGACTAGTCATTACTTTACCGGCTCATAACACTAGTTTTGTGCTAGATAATGATCAAAAAACCCTTTACGAAAAATTCCAGAGAACACCGTTGAGAACAACGACGCAACGATGACTTTCCAACGTAAAGCATTGCGTAGAGCAACATGCTAAATTCTCAATTTCCTCGAATTCGGAATCCCGCGTTGCGAATCGCAGACGGAACGACGTCGATGCCCAGGTTCCATATAGTCGATAAAATCGGCAGCTTTCTCTGTGCTCATTGGCCACTGACACCTTTGTGATTGAAAATCAAGAACAACGGTCAACGTGAAGTATTCTCGGGGTTTATGTGTCACCAGTTGAGCTGGAGAGTAAGAGCATTGACATATCCAACTCATTCTTCTCACTGAAATAATCTGCCATCTACAATGAAAGCTAAAATTTCGAAATGGGAATAATATGACTAAATATTGTCCCTTCGTGGAGAAAACTGCAAACAAAAAACAATACCCTCGATATACTCAAAACCCAATCAGCGAGCGCCATTTATTCATATTGCAAAACAATCGAACAATTTTCGCATATTGTGGCTGCCGGCTGTACCACAAAAATTGTGTAATGACTGTAAAACTTAGGACAAAGGAGAATAAAGATTGTAGTAAATCTGCGTCTCGGTATTGGGTGTCACAGTCGAACTACAAACTCGTATAATCAGTGAAACAGTAGAACTCTGCAATGAATCTCACTAGTGACAGTTATACGAGGGCAACGAACAGTTTTGAAATGAACACTTGCTACTTATCGCTTTCAATTTCGCTCGATAAAACTAGCAAGAATAATTGCAAACGCTAATGACTAATTGCAATTTTAATAAATAGAACTAGAATATTCACACAGCATAATACTTATGGAAGAAGCGATACAGGAGGACGCAAATTCACGCGATCCAAAATTTAAACGCGAATCATTACTACAATAAATTCCATAATCAGCCAATAAGTTCTATTATCAGCGTTTGTTTTGCTACATAAATTCATGAAATCGCATTACATCATATTTGTCACTTCTTATGTATGCATAAGCACACCTTGGCATTGTTTGACATATGCGTGCATGCAATTAATACCATCTGACAATGCAAGCTTCAAACTAGTTGCGCCGTGAATATAAATATGTCTCTCTACAGTATCACGAAAATGGACACCTCCACGAGTCAGTGATGGCCGCCACTATCGAGCAAGTGGCAGAAAGGCTTAGTATGCAGTTAGTCGTTTGCCGTATTGATCGTTGATACAATGAAAGTCTCGTCATTTGCATTATTTTCCTAAGGAATACGGTTTTCCAAACACAGCGTATTGGGCTTCGGCAGACAGATGTCTGTACATTCGTTCTTCAATATATTTCTTATTCTCGACTTCGATCTTTGGAGCCAATTTCATCAAGGTTTCAGCACGCCTTTTGGAATTTGGCGACGCATTTATGCTTGACATATCCGACAAGAAACGCCGCAATATTTCCGTCTCCTGACTAGCTTTCAGCTCGCAGATCGAGTTCAGGTGCACGTAATAATCTTGTGTCGCTTTTTTGCGTTCTCTCAACGACGAATACTGTTCTTTCGCCATCTTCTTGCGTCCTCTTCGCGCTCGTCACGAATGTAAGATGGTGTTTAAAATTGTGTCTCGGCCGCACGAGAAGTTGAGCCCTATATACCCACGGTCGGTGATTCGCAGTTGCTTTTAATCAGAGCGTGCTAGCAAGATAAAATATGGACTAATGACGCGGATTTCATAACCCCGGACGCCTACGACACGATGCCGAGGTCTGTGTGTCACGTAAGGAGTTTTAATGATAACGGTTTCACGCACTATGCGGCTTTGTTTGCAAATAGTTGCAATCACGTAGTAAGTACGTGACTGAATTTCAAATGATAGGGCACATAAGGAAGCCAAAAGTTAGCAGTACTGTTGGACCAGGACCAGATGTAACTGTTTGAACATGGACGAAGTCAAATGCTCTCGATATTAGTTAATTTATGCCAAATTGGAGCACTTTATGGCAGGTTTTTGAAATGAATTTCAACAGTTTGATATCGTGTACCTTCATACAGGTCTTTTACAGCACCTTTCTTAAGTCCGTTCTCCACTACGCCAATTTGTTAGCGCGAAAAATAAATCTGCCAACGTGATTGGCTCGCTTTCGATCACAGCACTGCTTCACACTAGCAATTTTGTTGGCGATTTTTTTCGCCAAATTCCTGCGATTGACCACATATAAAACGTATTTTTTCAAACTAACGAACTCCTTTTTTATCGCAAACAGCAGGAGAAAAATCGCCGACGAAGTTGCCGATGTGTACTAGGCTGGTCTTTCTTTGCTTTACCGATAAAACGAGGGGACGAAGAAAGTATAGAAAAACATAGTATGGGTTGTTTTCAATCACGTGATTTTGAGATTTTAGGTGACGGGCAAGTATGTCAAAAATTGCCGTTAAATACTTTTTAGTTGACTTCAACGACAATTTAAGACATAAAGGTTTGATCCCTTTTTAATTCATTGCAATACACGCCACTCATAAGGGAAAAATCGTCAACAAAATTGTTGACTTGCTCGTCATTTGGTTAAAAAATCACGTGATTGCAAACAAGCTATAAAAAAAAACTTGCCACTGGGTAACTTGGTAAAAATAAAATGAAACTGCAGTATGTAACATTAGAGAGCTAGCAAGCGACGTTTTTGACAACACGAAAGGCATGAGAACCGTCAAAGAACTGGGTCAAGCACGGTGATTGGTGGAAAACGTCAAGTTTACTTCCGGTCTACGTCGTCAAAACGACGCTTGCTTAATTAATAAGCTCTCTAATAATACGATGCACATGTTTTCCAGTCTCGTGAGTTCGCGTTCTTACATCAGAAACACGTGAGCCCAGTTTTACAACGCTCCACTCTCGCGTGCCATCTGCCGCTTATTAATTAGTTCTCGCTGATTGACATATTGGATTAACCAATCAGCACGCGTGCTATCACTCAACTTTCTAAGATTACGATTGGAATTACTTCCACTGGCACATAAACTTTTTAATTAACACACCCATGCATTGAGTTGATATGTTTTCGATAGTACAATCGAAACCTCCATCTTCGCGACTCATCTCTCCTTGAAATGAGAGCAACTGCAAGTTTTTTGGGGCAAAATTTTAAAAAACTCGGAATATATATATATAAGCCAGAAAAGTTTGTGCAATTTGTATATCATCGCGAAAAGTTCCTAGAATTAGCTACAATGCCCTATCGCTAATTTTTTCTATCAATGAAAATTGAGAGTTTCAAAAATTTGAAGTTTATGACTTAGAAGTGAACATGCAGCTTAACAACCGCATATTTTTCTTTTCTAAAGTTATTTGCCTCTAACGAAGGGCTTTCGTACGCCTGAGACAGACATCTCAGAACATCAAAATTTAATTTATTCCTGACGCATATTCAATTTTGAAATTTCACTATCAATCTGGTATCGACAACAACAATGTTTTTCAAGCCGAAGTTTCCAGTGTAAAATTATGCTAAAATATATTATAGCACTAATATCATCTAATTGTTACAAATTTGCGTTTTAGATATTCGAGAACGTTTTCTCGGCATTACTTGGAGCCAAATTTTTGCTTTGTCAATGTTCAATGATCAAGTATTTTTCTGCGAGAATAATATTGTGTTTTCATGTTATGTTGAATTGTGCAAAGACAGTATTTTCTCATGAAATTGCGCAAAAACAACGGTTTATTGAATTCTCGCATATTGATAACGCAAATTTAAAAATAAGATAACGCGTGGGCAAAAATTAACATAAAATTTTGAACACAACTTTTGCATAACACCCAACACAGAGTTTATGAAGGAAAGAAACAATCTAAAAAACCTTGAAATAATTCACAGTTTTCAAACAGCTGTAAAAAGTCAGCAATGTCTCGCGATACACCGGAAAACATCAAGGACAATTCGTCGTTCCTTTGATTCATAACTATTTGGTGTAAATCGGTTCAATTATTCATGTCATAACATTCTGACGTATTTCATGCAGCTAGATACAATTTTCTAAATGGACGGAAAAATTTAGCTAAAAGTCAATTAAAGACAAAGAACAAATTAGACGAATATCGGGCCACATGCGTGCGTGTCATCATAGCATTATATCATTATCTGTTCAAAATAACGAGCTCTTGTTCCTTCCACTTCCGTTTCTGTAATTAGTTATTTGTTATTTGTTTAGTTTTAAGGCAACAGTTTTCTCACAATTTTCGCGAAAGCAACGACAAAGTTTAACAATGAAATTGGTTTTACGTGATATCACGAATCAGGGTTTCACGACGTCCCATTTATTCAGTTACGCGAGGTTCGCGACCTCTAAAAAAAGTTCATGAAACTCTTTTTGGTTCATGACATGGCGGCGTGAAATCCAAGGACGGACGAAATTTTCTAAATGACGAAAATCGTTTCTTTCCAAGTGGGAAGATTTTTGTGTTTTGACCATAACGGCTGTAAAACAAGCTTCTCAGTGTGCATTTCCCGAAAGATCAGCAGTGGCAGAAACGCACACTGCACGCGAGAGCCTTTGTAGTCTTTGTCGTCCAATTGATCGGTCGCAAGAGACGATTCAACGGCGCTCTGCTCATGTGCGCGATAAACCCCTATGATAGTGGATAAAAATATTGAACAGCGTCAACAGTCTTCACTCAAAACGTGAGCAAAAAATTGTCTATCGATCTAACATCGGCCGCGAAACTACTTCCACTTGCCACAATAAAAACAATTTCCATCGCCACTACAGAGGGAAAGGAAATTTAGTTGAAGTCAAAAACTCTGCAAGACCTAAAGCCAAGCTAAAAATACATTTTTATCGGGCAATAACCTTCAGTACTGATACGCTTTATCTACATACGCCTGTAGACGCGACGTTTTCTGCTAATTTTTTTATACTAAGCGATAGAATCAGGTAATCTAGTCGCGTGAACTAGTTACCACACAAAGTATGCTCATGAGACTTCATTGGTTATTCCACGTATTCAATATGGAACAAAATTATTTATAGTTTTCTAATCGGCATATATATAGGAACTTGATTTTCTTTTACGCACTGACAAAAATTCACGCACTTTACTTTTATACAACATAAGTATTTTTGGTTCAACTGCACGAAATGTCAATATAATTATGTTAAAAATTTCAACGCATTCAAGATGGCGGCCGAAAAAGTTTTTTTGCTTCAACCAAGTTGTTTTCGTTGACCGGCAAAAAAACTGAGTTGCGTCGGCAAACTGCACTGACAAAACTCCATCACAAGGACCCTTTCTTTTTGAGGAAGAACTTGCAAAGATATTGGCATCAGTTCTACTAAATATCACTCTAAAAAATATCAAAGCAGGGTGTTTCCCGCTTACTGACACGGCCTGTTTGTTGAAATGCACAAACAATGGCGCTAAAAACGTAATAATGTCGATATACTTGAACTCAGTTTTTCAAGTAAGCTATAAAGATTATAAAACAGTATAAAATTCATTAAAAGTGGAATTACTTGTACTCATTCGTGGTGAAATCGTTGCACGTATATCAAATTGCAGTAAAAATATTAGAAAAAAGATCACCAATGCATTTTGGGATTGAACTGCATGGGCCTAAACTTACGGTTTCCCATGTTCAAAGTGAGCATACTCATTGATTAGGTCACAAAACGCGATGTAGTTGAAATCATGCTTTCCGCCAATGAGAACATCGAATTTCTGATACAGAACGGCGAATTCATGACCGCTGGCCAAACTGCCGAGGTCGAGTTCGCTAAGCACGCGGTGAAATTGAGTCCGCGATACTGTGCCGTTGTGGATGCGGTCGTAGTCTTCAAAAAGTGGAAACATTTGAATGCGACGTTGTCGCACACGATCTGCTAGACGATGCATGACTTGCTCAAACGTTTCATTTGCATCTTGCGTAAGTTTGTTCAAATCTGCGCCCTGTTCAGGACGGTACTGAACCGGCTCGACCAGCGGGTTCTTCTCAAGATCTAGAATTATGGCAGAAAATCCATAAACGTTTGACAAAATCAGGGTCTCAACCCCACGATGGTGATGCTTACGCTTTAGTGTGAATATTGACTCGATGTAATCAGAAAAGGCAATGTAATCCACATAATCAGGGTCTTGTGGAGATGTGTACCTACACAAGAAAAAAACGGAAGAAAACGTTTGTTTACTATATATATTTTGTATCTGTAAATGTATCTGCAATCTTATCTAAACGCGTGTCATTATAAATATTGTAATTATGTAACTCCTCATTATTTTTATAATTTATACTTCATTTCGGAAATACAGCACTCGGCGTCATATGGCTCTACATCTTTTAACTCAACTATTTCTGTTAACTATATATCAGTTAACTATATCTGTTAACATAAAACTTTATTGTCAACTACGCTGGCCTCATCAACAGTGTGCTGATTTCCATGAGGGGCGTAGACACTACATAGATTACATGAGAAAGTACGCAATATATTAATTAAACAACAGCACATTACACTTATTGACTCAATATAACAAATATGTGCAATCCTTGACCTTCAAATACCGTATTTGCTCGAATAAGCGCGCCGCATTTAGAACAAAAAAGTTGATAAGCGCTGCTTTCGAATAAGCGCCGCGTCCCAGTGCGGTGCTTATTCGAATAAGTTCATCAAAGTGGAAGCAGTGAAAATGATTGGCAGGCAAATGACAAAAAACAAAAAGTTATAGCCCAATATTGCGTAGGCAAAAGAGAAACAAATCAATCAGACTAAAAAAATGTTTTGACAGCCTTGTCCCTTTTAAAAAACTAGGGATCCAAGGATAGTGCAAAGTTTCTACAGGCAAACACTAATGAACACGCATAAGGAAAAGCTTTGGCAGATTGTTTCATAGCTACCAGTGACTTTGAATGTTGAAGTATTTAATTTTAGAAACCGCCGTACTAAATTAATTTCGGAAGTGTTTGAACACTCTGAGCCAAAATACATCGACACTATACAACATGATTGTTTGACACCAGAAGGTACAAGTTAGGATTGACATGGTTGTTTTAATTTTTTATTTCCCCATTTAGAATTTATGACAAGGCTTGATTTACGGCATAATTTGGACGTCACAAATTTGCATTTATTGATTTACTATTTGCCACCCTATCGTAGCTTCATGCATCTGCATTGTAAGTTCATCACTGTTGTTCGTATGAG
>JAODVQ020175898.1:21414-31934 GCA_025400075.2 Phenganax stokvisi
TTGAAGTTTGTTTATTAGCTGTTCTTTTTCACGTATCTCTTCCTGAAGGTCATTACAAAATGTAACATTATGCTGAATGGCTCTCTCCTTCTCTTCTAGTGCTATTCGAGCAATGTCAAGCTCTTTATCGCCAATTGTTCCACTTCTTTACTGGCCTCATTAATTATACGCTCTAATTCATGGTTCTCTTGTGTTTTTCTTTCAATCTCTTCATCTTTATGCTCCATTTCTAATGCTAGGTTCTTCAATCTAGTCTCCATAATGCTGATGTCCTCCTGGGTCTTTTAACCATTATAGCTATAATAGAAATAATAATAACTATATATATATATACTAACTGTTGCTTTCATTCCCATCACAGTTTGTTCTTTTAGGATCATTTTAAGCTCAGTAACTTGATCTTCACTACATCGTAGTTTCTCTCTCTGTAGTATGCCAAAGGTTGAATAAAAGTGTAATGTATCAAGCCCTCACATTCACTCTGAGCTCTTGCTGAACAAAGGCTAGCTCTGTATCTTTTGACTGGAGTCTTTGCAGATGTTCCTCCAGAAACTATATACTACTGGTTAACAAGCAACAAAGAGATTAAGAGTATATGACACTCACAGCATTTTCCCTTTCCCTGTGTGAAATGGTGGACAGTAAAGAATGAATCTCTCTATCTCGGGCAGTGAGACTCTGACTTAGCCTACGAAGCTCCTCTCTTTGAGTTCCTATCTGCCTTTCTTTTTCTGCTAGTAGTATCCCTAACTCATCCTCTTCATACAATATCCTCTGTTGGTATCACAGTGTCAAACTGCAGAGTAGTTAAGGTTGGCTCACTTGTAACTCCTCACATTCAGTACTCAATCTCTGAAGCTCTATAACTAATTGCAACTTGTCTCTCTTTGCCAGATCATCGTCAGCCTGTTCTTGCAACCCTTTCACAGTCTCCAGAATAGCCACTTCTGTAGGTCTGCGGTCTGCAACATTGCTGAGACACTCCCTAACTATAGCTAGTAGAGGGTGTTCTGTATTTCCAAGTACCTGGAAAGTTTGAAATGGAAAGTAATGTGTAATAAAAATAAACTCATGTGACCTCTTTTGCATGGGTCATATATGGCTCTCTTCTCTGAAGCTCATTGCGAGGTTTCAATTCATTTTCATCCATGTATGTGGGAGGTAGGGGTCCTTTGGGAACTCTTGGGTTATGACAAATAGTAGCAAAACACCAAAAGAAAATATGTCCAATTTGCTAGTATAGGTGAGGGCATCCTCTGAGTGAGCAGATTCTGGTGGCATGTACACTCCAGCTCCAGGAATGGAGGTCAGGCTCCTAGAAAGATGGTGGAGATCAATTATCCGTGCTACTCCAAAGTCGGCAATTTTGGCTACTAGTGCAGAATTGAGCAGAACATTCCTAGCTGAGAGATCTCGATGAACAACAGAAGGACTTTGGCTGTGAAGATATGTGAGTCCACAGGTAATATCCTTCAGTAATGAGAGTTTGATATCTAGGTGAATTCGTGGGTGCTCAACCAACATGTCGTGCAGGTTGTAAGGAAGAAACTCCATCACTAAGATAGGCATTGACTGCTCCAGAAAGCAGATCCCGAGGAACTGAACGATGTATGGATGGCGGAGATCTTTCAGAAGACGACACTCGTGCACAAACTTTTCCCTGAGGTTTCCTTCCTGTGCGTGCAGAAAAATCATGTGCAGTGTCTTACCCGCTACCAGCGTCCCGTTGTAATCCAGTTTAGTAACGAAACCATAAGCTCCGTCACCCACATGCTCCCCTGCAGTCACATCCTGTAACACGTACTCCTGTAACTCCGGTGCCGTCGCAATCGACATCGACCGTCGCAGCAAAATATTTTCAGCCGTGGTCGGGCTCTCCATTTCGGATATTGTTCTTCTTCTTTTTCCTTGTAACCTCCTCTTAGGAGAGTATCCCGTTTGCTGGGCAGAAGCAAAAATAAAAGTAGAAATAGTGGTGCCGAGCATTATATTGAATCTATGTCGAGAGATATACTGTCAAATTGTTTGCGCATGCGTAGCTATAAGCCGGGGGGTGCATGATTCGATTGTGTGTATATATATGCCTCAGACGTCAGTGCGGGGTCAAGAGGTGTGGTGCGAGGAGAGTTAACGATCTCAGGGTCTGAAATCGATTATCGAGACTAATGAGAGGGAGAATGGAAGATCTCGATGTTGGTACAGTAATGACTAGGCTGGAAGGTAGCAGAGAGGAGATATGGGACGGTGAAGGGTATATGAGAGTAAAGAAAAGAAAACTACGTGAGCAGTTCGCCGACATCGAGCAGAAAAAAGCCTCGGACATCTTCTCCGGAGTGACAGTCTACGTGAACGGATGGACGCAACCAAACGCGGACGAAATAAAGCACCTAGTGCACGCACACGGCGGCCACTACGAGTACAACCTCTATGGCGACACCGCAGTCACACACACCATAGCCACCCATCTCCCTCACGCCAAGATACGCAATCTCAAGGAAGGAGCAGTTGTGTGTACTCCTGACTGGGTGGTAGATAGTGTGGCAGCAGGCCGCCGGCTACCAGAGGAGACCTACCTCCTCTATAGCAGTCACTCTCGTGGGCAGAAAAAACTAAAATTTATGCCCAAATCATCAACTGAAATTAAAGATGAGAGTGAACAGTTAGAGAGTAAGGAAATGGTTGAAGGAATGACTACTTCAGTTAGATCCTCATTAGAGGCACTAGTCCCAAAACCAAAGCCTTCTATCCCTCAGAGATATGATTCTTCAAGAGGAGCTGCATTTGTGAATGATTATTTCACATATTCTCGTCTTCACCATCTCTCTAAGTGGAGCACTGAACTAAAGGAGTTCACTAGCCACACACTCCCTCAAGTAAACCAGAAATACCCCAAGCTCCAGCCAGAAGCCTTGCTGCGAGGGAAAAAACAAAGACTGATAGCTCACGTCGACGTTGATTGTTTCTTTGTGTCTGTGAGTCTAAGAGAGAGACCTCAGTTGAGAGGGCGACCAGTGGCTGTCTGCCATGCTAAGTTACCAGGTGGAAAATCTGGGGACAACATGGAGCAAACAGAAGGCAGCTTTGAAACTGCAAACAGTGAGGGGTTAGATAGAAATGAAAACCGGCCACATCCAGAGCATCTGCTAAAATCAACATCAGACATTGCATCATGTAGTTATGAAGCAAGAGCTGCCGGTGTGAAAAATGGTATGTCTGTGGGGAAAGCCTTGAACTTGTGCCCAGATTTACAACTAGTGCCTTACGAGTTTGATAAGTATCACAAAGTTTCAAAAACTTTTTACACGATTCTCATGTCCTATTCCTCTTCCTTGGAGCCTGTGAGCTGTGATGAAGCCTACCTGGAGTTAACTGACTACATTTCATGTGTGAGTGAAGCAGAAAGGATGATAAAAGAAATGAGAGATGAAGTGGAGAGAGCTACAGGTTGCACAGTGTCTGCCGGAGTGGCACACAACATGCTGCTGGCCAGGATGGCCACCCGAGTAGCGAAACCAAACGGCCAGCACTTTCTCTCTCTCGATGGAGTTGCAGAGTTCATGAGGAGTCAAAGGGTTAAAGATCTGCCCGGGGTGGGGTACTCCACTTCTGCGAAACTCCGTGAAATTGGGGTGGAGACTTGTGGACAACTACAAGAGGTTCCACTCTCGCAGTTGAAATCAAATTTTGGCTCAAAAAATGGGCAAGCATTGTACGATCACAGCCGAGGCAAAGATGAACGACAGCTCAAAATGGCGTCGGAAAGAAAATCCATCTCTGTCGATCTCAATTATGGCCTAAGGTTTCAGTCACAGTCAGAGGCTGAGACTCTCCTGCAGAACCTTACCCAGGAGTTACAGAAGAGAGCCAATGAGGCTGGTGTAGTAGGTGGTACTCTCACTCTTAAACTGATGATTAGAAAACCTGATGCTCCAACTGAGACCGCCAAATTTCTTGGGCATGGAAGATGCAACAATGTCAGTCGCTCCTGCCAGCTCCTACAGCCAACAGCAGAGAGCGAAGAGTTGCTGAAACTATCTCTGAGATTGTTGAAACAGATTCAGCTGCGACCAGAGGATATACGAGGTGTGGGTGTCCAACTAACCCGCCTCGTTTCCTCCTCCTCCTCTTCTTCCTCATCATCAAACAGTCATGCTGACCTACGAACTCTTTTTGTCAACTCAGAGAACCCTAATTCAAAGTCAAAACACTCGTAAGTACACACACGGAGTCATGCATACTATACACTTAATTATAACACTAGTAAAGGGGCCTAAACTAATGAACCCATATGTTGTTTATTGTACATTCTTGGCACCACATGGTAGGTGTCACTGAAACATTAATCAGTCAGTGTAGAAACAAAAATTTTAGGTAAATGCACAAGAAATTGATCTACCTATTTGCATCTAGGACTCAAACCAATGACTTAACATACTAAAACAGTCCCTTGGAGTTATTCCCCTTATTTTTATCCTTCCAGAGTGTCTGTTAGAGAGAAGGTTCTGCCGCCATTGCCAGACCTGGACCTTCCTGCTTCAAACCCTCAAATTTTTGGTTCTGAAGGAGACAGGGATGAGGCCGGAACCAGGGGCCAAGATGAGTCAGGAGTGAGAGATCCAGATGAGGCTAGCACGAGAGGTCTCGATGAAACATTTAATCTGGACCTACCTCCTGTATCACAACTAGACAGCAGTGTCTTGAGTGCACTGCCACCTGATCTGGCCGACAAAATCCTGTGCAGCTACACAAAGAAAGAAGAAGAGGAAAAAAAGATGAAGAAAGATGAGGAGGGGGATATATTTGGAAAAGGATCTGTGACAAACGGTAGCAAGCAGAACTCTCCCATCAAGACACTAGGTAGCTCGACAGAAGGAGGATTACCTAAGCAAGGAAGGGGTAGAGGTAGGGGGAGTAGAGGGAGAGGAAGAGGCAAAAGCTCTCCTTTGAAATCACCATCGAAACAATCTAAAACGGCCAACTCGAACAACTCACCTGTGAAACAAACTCGTCTTTTGGACTTCATCCCGCAGACCAGAAACCAAACTGACAATAGTGGTAAATTAGACAAACCTCTTAACATAGAAGGCCAACCACAGTTAATTTCAGACCACCATACCTTAACTTCCTCTGATAGAGTGACAAAAGAAGACCCAGCCACGACTTCCCATGAGGTCACTGTATTAGTCAATGGAGACCAGTTAGTGGGTGAATGTCGGGAGAACATCAAGGGATGGATAAGAGACTCACCTAATGGGCCGCTCAACCAGGACCTTGAAATAGTCACGGATTACTTTGTAGAGCTCTGTGAGAGAGATTTGCCTAGCCTGTTTGTCATACTTCGGGGATTTCGGAGGATGGTTCTCACAAGTGGAGCGTCTGGCTGGACCTGCACATTCAATACTGTGCTAAAGAGAGTGCAAGCTGAGGTTGTTTCCCTGCACAAAGCAACCCTTCCTATTGAACCTATTATAGCTGTTTAGTTGTTGTTACTATACTCACAAAACAAAGAGATGACCACCAAATCAAAAGAATTTTTAAATTTCGTTAAATTAGAAAAATTAACTTGCGCGCGCGCGCCACTCGGGCTGTGATAATGATATTCATGAGGGCTTGGCATGCAAACGGATTGCCAGGAAAAGACTGTGGTAGAGAAGAGTGAAGCTTTTTGGGGCTAGTGAAGTCAATTTGTGTGCTGTAGTTAGCTTCTATTTACTGCCACTGGTCCGGCCTGAGTGGACCTGCCGCCTAAATCACCCTTGGAGCACACAGCGGCGAGCGTATGGACAAAGCAGCCAGTGAGTTTGTTGTTCCTCCTTTCTTCCTAAATAGCTCGTCTACTATCGTCACCTTTTCCGCTATTTAGCAGTTATTTGTAGACACGTTCGCTCTATAGAAACGTCTCTCGCCGCGAGTTGGGGTCTCTCGTTGTGGTGGGTCTGCGGCTGGTCCTACAGAAACCGCCTTTGGTTTCTTGTGTGCACATAAACATTCGATGAGACGGGAGAGCGGACAATGAATAAATTTCTAGGCTTTTTACATTAGTAACCTCTTTGGCTTTATATGGCACTAAGTTGTAGTAACTAGCATTTTCTATGTGTACACCACACAGTGGTACAAGGTGTAGGCATGTCTACACTGTCCTGCTAAGCTAAGGTGATAATCCCAGAGTTTAATATTCCCTGGAATATGGAAAACTTGTGAAATACTGCCGGCAGGATATGCCAAGAGAGACCTGGCTAACAATGGCACCCCACCACCTTGTCCCACTACACCAGCCATTATCCCTAGAACTCAATACTTTTTTACTATAGAGACTCCTTAATCTGTGGCATTAGGTTGATCTAACTGCTCCAGACAGTGGCATTCTTTGAGGCTCGGCGAAAATGCCATGGCACGATATGTAACAGAGACATTGTATTGTGAAGTGTGGTTGACTGTAAAACGTCGGTCGTGTGCATTGCCAAGATTTCTAGACAGGTTTGTCGGTGAAATGACTGTGCTATATCCTGCCCCAGTGATTGTGGAATTGGCCAGTTCACCTATCAGTATCCTGGCCGACCCATTATGGAGATGTTGGCCAACCCATCATATTTATTGGCCGCCCCATTATATTATTGGCCAACCCATTATATTATGATTGACACAAACATCACAATTAAAATTGACATAATCCTAGTTTGGTAGTGGGCTGAGATATTACACATTGGGGCCAGATGTCTAATACTTTTATAGGGGAAATCAGTTGTGTCATTCTTTCTAATTGAGGAAATGATTAGGAGGAATAAAATGACATTATATCAGCACTGACAGTGATTTGGGGTATATAGCTGACCTTCAAATCATATTGTTTATTATTTTGTGGTTGTGTGCTACTTATATTCCGTGCTCCAAGTATGTATATATGTTCTACATTAGAACCTGGCTAACCCAGTATACGGGAAGCATCAGACAAGTTTTTGTGTTTCAACTTGCTACGGATAAACTAACACTTAATGCATTCATAACTCCTCTAGAACGGACACCATGCTAATATTCCAGGTTTCAAATCGTCAGCTATTGTTAGGTTCTGTACATTGGATGTAGTAGCACTCACTAAGGCTAATCCATACTTTCCCGTACTGTGTTCGTAATTCACCTGAAAAATTTTAGTGGAAAAATATCTTGCCAAATGCCTCACATGCCAACAGGAGATTTGCAGCCAGTACCAGAAAATTCTACTATGCAAATTCTAACCTAAATTCTTATGTAATTATGATTAAAAGTTCATATTATGTACTATGTATATACAACCACCTTTATTGCCTGCACGGCTTGTACTTAATTCTGAGAATTTTGGTGTCTCCTTCAGCACAGAATTTATATATAGTGGAACCCCTGAACAAGGGATACAACACTTGTGTCCATTGTATAGAGGTTGTCCTTATCTCAGAGGTCACACAACTCTATTGGAAAGGTGCAAAGAGATTGTCCATTATAGAGAGGTTGTCCCTATCTCAGGGGTCACAAAAATCTGAAGAGGTTGTCCATTATAGAGAGGTTGTCCCTATCTCAGAGTGTCCCTTATTGGAGATTAAACTATTATGAGGGATATGCTGTAGTGAGCAATCTACCAATTAGGGTGTTGCCCTATGTCAATCCCTTGTAAGTAATGAGATAATTAACAGCCCATTGAGTAGGACACTGTATGCAGTAATACATTGATATCATAATGTATGTATGTAAGCTTATTGTAGTGTATATGTATTACTGCTAAGTGTGTGTGTGTGTGTGTGTGTTACACAAGCAGAGAAGGAGGGTGTATATGCAGCAGTAGGAGGTATATACAATATTGGGCGATTGTTAAAGTTGGGTGGAGAGACATGTTCTGTGCATGTGTGTACCACATTGAGTAGTTTATTCCTCGTTTCCAATGGCAACACTGCCCTGGCAGCCGGACTATGGTTGGTTTTACACCAGCTTTAGCTAACATTTCTGTCTACTTTACATGTGTTTACTTCAGTCCTTGGATACAATGGACTTCCTATCATATCACAGTATCATACTACTCTAATACTACATACAAATACTGGCATACAAATACTACCCATAGTACCATAGGCCAGGCACATATGCACTCTTTGTACACAACATAAAGGAAAGCCTCGCAACCTAACAGACTACTCTTTCTCTTATAAATCGCTCTCCTTTCTACATACACTCCAATGCCCCTATGCCTTTTGTCTTCCTTTAAACCATACTTAATATCATGGTCAGAGTTACAATGATTGTATGTATACACTGTATTAGCTATAGGTAATGAGCAATTATATGTTATAGTAGTAAGTAAAGGGTATATAGCTACATATAGTATTGTTGTTTTAGAGAGATATATGCCCACATTCTGTTCTTCCTACTGTGAAAAGAAGTGATTCGGTTTCCCTAACAGAACCCAATGCTATCACAACACCTAAGTCACCTATTAGGAGCTGTATTCAATCCCAGACCATCCTCTTTTCACTCTTCTTTGCCGACCCACTCATTGCTATCCAGTCTCCATGTGAAACACTCTCTCTGACAAATACTGATTGGACGGGTACATACACCGTGTGCTGAATAGAGCATAGGAAATTTCCTAAAATGTGCCGTGTGGTGCTGGCTCTGTAGGGTGGGCATATATAGAGAGAGTTTTGTAGCTCACACACACTGGCCAGAGTTAGCTCAAAGACAACGCTGAGCTTGTGATGTGTGCAGCTATAATAGAGTTTGTAGGGTGTTGGAGTCAGCAGTTGGTGTGTAGCTAGGCTACTTGTAACAGGTGCTTGCTCTGTGTGGCTATACATATATAGCAGTTGAACTTGGCCAAGTCTTCAGTAGTGTGTGGTCTGCTGCAGTTTTTAGTGAAGAGTAGGAATTGTGAAGAAAATAAAGAGAAGTGTTTGTGGTTCGTACCATTGAGGAGAGAATAAAGAAAAGCTGTGAAGTGCTCAAGGTTTGACTCCATTTAATCTAAAATAGAGAAAAGAAAGAGATTGATTCTAAAAACAAAGAAAAGAGTTTGTGTTTGAAGGGAAGTGGTTCAGAGTCTCGAATTTGATGTGATGGAGTCGGCTAACAGTATGCACTACTGCACACTGCCCAGAGGGAGGCAGGGAAAACTGAAGAAAGCTTCTGGTAGGTGCCTTTATACCAACCACTGATATTTCTATGTAGTCCATATGCATCCATATGGCTCTGTTACTACGCGCTTAGTTTAGAACTAAGCCTATATTATGTTGTGGACTAAGGAAGAGAGACTTGTATCCTCAAACACAGTGTGGATAGTGGCAATAGTTATGTTAGCTATTATATAGACCATACATCAGGGTCTATACATGTGTATGATTGAATTCTTTGTCCATCGAGTCCTATTAGGGACCTTTAAAAGCAGCCAGAAAAGCAAATGATGTCTTTTATGTTAATCTTTTGTCATGGACATGAGCTTTCAAATCCATGTACTCTTGTAATGAGGTATCAGTATTAGCCAGTAGTATGTGTAGGAAAGCTGTTCTAAACACTGTACCTGGTTTAGTGAGGTGTCTGTATTCAAGAGGTTTAGGATTTAGTGAGGCAAAGCCGGCTATCCTATGGATTACATGGCTCCAGCTGCTGCCAGAGTTCACCATTGTCTCTCTGTTCTCCTTTTGTCTTAGAGACAGAGAAGCCAGAGTCCCAATAGGAGAGTTAGAAAGAGAGAAGGAGAGAGAGAGAGAGAGAGAGAGAGAGAAAGAAACAAAACTCTATAGCAGCTGGCGTGGGTCTTGATAAACAGCTGCTTCCTTTCAAAGAGCAGATAAACAAACTGAGTCTTGCATGTTGTGCTTTCATGTAGGCTCTGTGTGTACAGATACTCTCTTATACAGTCCATTTATCTATCCCACAATCCACTCATGTACTCTCTTAGTGTATAACATAACATATACAGGTTTTTACATAGGATGTAGGGTGTACATAGAAGTGGAACCTCCATTGGGAGGATACTAGACATATTGTCCGTTATATGGAGGTTGTCCTCACTTAAAAGGATGACATTATATGAGACCTGTTGGAGGGTGTCTTTTTAGAGAGATTTTTTGTGTCCTTTATTTAGAAATGTCCTTTTGAAGAGGCTTGACTGTAATTATGTACTAATACTCCTAAGACAGATGATACTCCATATTATAACATGTAGTGTCTTGAGGAGTAGTCAGTAAAGTCTAGGACCTCCTTCGCACCACATACCATTCTATTATATATGTACTGGGTACATACAATAGTCTCCAGGGACCTGCAGATACAAATGTGGCGAATATGAGTGGGTGTATGTTATAGGTGACTTTCAATCACACATACTTTGGGCCCACACACGTATAGGCCAGGACTTGTTGCATTGCTTGCGTAACAAACACAAGTCTGTTGCAACTTTTGGTTTAGTATATAATGAGGATGGTAATTTCATGCAACAGTGTATGTAACATGCTTAAGAGGTTGTGCAAGTCATGAATGTCATTAAAGTGATAAGTACA
>JAODVQ020175899.1:1559-14654 GCA_025400075.2 Phenganax stokvisi
GAATGTGGCCTATGGAGAGCTGATGGGAGAACTATCAGATAACGTGGCCTATGGAAAGTTAGAAGGAGAACTATCAGAGAATGTGGCCTATGGAGAGCTGATGGGAGAACTATCAGATAACGTGGCCTATGGAGTGAATGAGATGGAGTTATATTATGACAATGTGGCCTACACACCCACTGCTGGAGGTAGAGACGAAGACGAAGAAAACAATTATACTTACATATGATGTCACATCCCACTAATAATGACAGTTAACTACTTTTTTCAATTTTGCTTTTTAATTTTTCTTATCTTAGTTTTACTCTGACATTGTATATGTGTCATCACTAGCTGCGTGAAATATAATTATTTTTGTTTCCTTGTGCAGAAAATTTGTAAATAATTAATGCTGCTTTCAAGGAATGATTTAGATAAGAAATTGTTGCACGATCTATTCACTTGACCATGTGACTGCCATCATCTTTAAGTATAGCAACCAGTGTTGTCCATTTTTCACCCTCAGCGTAGCTGTCAAGTGCTATAGCGTAAGCACGCATTGCATGGTACACTACTATTTGCCTGCAAATGTCTCTATGAGCACGAATCACTATCAGTTCTGCTACAGAGGGTTATAAACCTGTTACCTGTCTTTAGTCTATATGTTTTGGTTACTGCGAATGTACTCGCTGCGCATGCGCATTGAGGAAGAAGAGGCGTAGTCTAGTATGAAGCAAGTTAGATGGCCACTGTGCTAGAGATTGCTACCGTGTTAGTTAGTACAGCGCTTTGCTATACATTGAGGAACGTCATACTAGTCCTATCCGCTAGTATTGCCAAAATTCGATGTTATTCTAATATATTTGCCTTTCTATATGACTTCACCTTCATTGTTATCCCTGGAGTACTTCTCTTCACAGTTCTAGCTGACCATTCCTCTCTCTTCTGTCTCCTCTTCATCTCCATCCTTGGATTCCTATCCCTTTATTCCATATGGAGTACACCACCAGGACCAAGCATCAACTTTGGAGACTCTCCCTATCCTCTATCCTCTCTGCCTTTCATAACAGCTCTAAGAACCTACACCAATCTGTTGACAGCTATAGCTATATTGGCAGTGGATTTCACCATATTTCCTCGGAGGTTTGCCAAGACAGAGAGCTATGGGACTGGACTCATGGACATTGGTGTCGGTCTGTTTGTGGTTGCACATGGAGTAACGTCTCCTGAAGCTCGTGGAATCTCTGGTAGTGTAAGGCATGTATGGAGAAGAGTACGGCCGCTATTAGTTCTAGGATTGATCAGATTAGTAGGTGTTAAAATTACCGGGTACCAGGAACAGGGTTTGGAGTATGGAGTCCACTGGAATTTCTTCTTCACCATTGCCTTTGTTAGGATATTGAGCACAGTTTTTCAACCCATCCTCTCCTTACTCCCTCCCATCTTCCCTTATGCCACTCTCTCCCTCCTCCTTGCCATCCTACACCAGACATTCTTGTCTCTAGCTGGAGGAACACAGTATATATTACTAGGTGCATATGGAGATGGTTCCAGAATAGGATTAATCAATGCTAATAGAGAGGGTGTGGTTTCCTGTATTGGATACCTAGCTTCTACATGGCCAGTGTACAATTGGGGCAGGGGTTGTTCAAGATGAGAAGTAGGGTATCAGAGTTTTATTTGATGGTTGGGGTGCTGGGAGTGGGTGTGGTTTTGCTATGGATTATGATGTCCGTGTGTGAAGAGTATGTTCAGCCAGTGTCACGAAGGATGGTGAATCTTACATTCATTCTCTGGGTGCTATCCCAATCTTGTTTGTTTCTCTTCCTGTTGCTGATTGCAGATCTTCTAATACTGTGGATCTGGTGTACTCACTCCATGTATTCTTCTCTCCCTTATCCTCTCTACACTACCACGCCTGCTACTACTAGAAAGCCCACCTCAAATAATCCTCATTCACCATATTCTTCTTCTCCTAATTCTTCCTCTCCTAGTTCTCTTCTTCCTCCACTCTGTGTTGTCTCAGCAGTGGACTACAATCAGTTGGTATTCTTCCTACTGGCCAATCTACTGACAGGACAAGTAAACTTCTTGATCGATACTCTACTCATTCCTCCACCACTGGCTCTAGCTGCTTTGCTGGTCTACATGTGTGTCCTTGTCTCTTTTGCAATTGTCCTTCATAGACATCGTATCTGTATTAAGCTATAACTCCACTTGAAAATTTTTATCAGATAAACAGGAAAATCTGTATACAAACTATTATTACTATAGTGGATCTTGATAATGTCACACTTGGACATTAGCACACTGTCACAACATTAATTATCAAAATAATATAGTGCAAAATGTACATCAATAAAAACTGGTGCAAACTCACACAATATCACACATTTAAAGAATCTGGTTGGTGTTAAGGATCAGCATAATCATAGTCATTATTTGGCTCAATGATGGTAGGCACGTCTCGATGTGTTGTACAGTGAACATTGGAAATAGCATAAGCTGAAACAGTAGGCACGGAAGAGACTTGCCTATTCTGATGGTTGTTAGCAGTAAGGTTTGCCATCAATTTACATGTAGCAGTGGGACCTTTCTCAATCCCTGAAGACAAAGATGAACTATAGATAGTGTCATCAAACAAGACAGGTTGGGAATTTTCTGTTTCTAGACTGCTGCTAACAACCACTGGAGAGTTCTCTTCGCTGTAAGCTTCATAGTGTAGGTCAGTAGAGTCAGGATTCACGTGTATAGCTGGCAATGTAGGCTCCTTGTCAGACAGCACTTTCCTTGGAGATTTGATGACAAACACTAGAACAATGGCAAGTACTGTGATCATAACAGCAAGTAATGCCACTATTGCTAGACTAACGTAGAACATCAGACCCTGTGTATTATCATCAGAAGTTGAGTTCACCTCTACTGCAGTTGGGCTAGAGGTAGTCTGCATGGCACGTGGCAAAGACGCAACCTGTGTTGGCTCTCCTCCTCTGAGTTTACTGGAAGAGGAAGGAGAGTTTGGCTGAAGTATATCAGGTACAAGAGTTGGGTCATCCAAGGGTGTTGGAGTTGGTTCTCCTGCTATGTCTCTCACGGTGGATGAGATTGTGATCATACTACCAATGGTGGTCGAAATAGTGTTTTGACTGGAATAGAGAGCTGTTGTCTCCACACTTGGAGTTGGTAGCATAGTTGTTGTGACTGGACTGATAGCACTGGTTATAGTGACTTCAGCATCTAGGGCTGTGGACAGAAATAATATTCATATTATTAGGAAACATCTGACTATAAGTTGTTTGACTTACCAATAACTACAGAAGCGAGGGGTAATGCACTGCCAGTCATCCAGTTGGTGGTGTCAACAAATGTGTGAATGGGCAAGGTCTGAGAGGTACTCAGAGGAAGAAAATAGTTACGTATATCTGCTCCTCCATTATAGTCCACTAGAAGTCTGCTATTCTGAAACGAGGGCTGGAATAAACCAATGATATCTCCAGACTGGAAAGGAAGTGGATTTTCTGCTTGTAACTCATAGATGCCAGTTCTCTCTTCTGCAGGAATGACTATACTTGTTCCATTGAGTTTTTGATAGGTTCTAGGTCCAACTGGCCTCCATAGCTGGAGCTCTGCATAGGACTGGCCAGAACCATGATAGGTTCCACCAATTATCCAGCTAAGCAATACTCCACTGTTGTTGAAACCGATGCTGGGAAATATGACTTGCTCTTGTGGGAAGAAGTTTCTGGGGCCAAGACCAGTTCTGTCACCTGTCAACAGTGTGTTGATTCTGGCCAGAGTGACCTTCCCACACCCACAATTTGGTGGATCTAGAGAAAAATTGTTTTTATATAAATAATTTTGAGGCAGGTGGAAAAGCATGAATCCACATAGACAACAAAACTATAGTGGTTTCGAGATAAAGGCCTTCTAAAGTTTTACAGTCCTGTATAATACATAATACTTAGCCCTCCCAGTGTCAAAAACTTTCATCTGCTAATGATTCGTTATTTACCTGTTTCAAATGATATGAGTGGATAATCTTCTCCCCTAAAGTGAGCATTATCAAGAGAAAATATCGACGATGTCGATAGACTGTCTTCATTAATTCTATTGACGTAGGTGGTAACAATTTCAGAGTCTTCGAGATAGAGATTTAGTTGTGCTCTACTGCTGTGAGGCTGAAAGTATCCAATAATATCTCCCTCTTGAAAGACTAGTGGAGGATTGAGCGTGATCTCATATATCTTTGAGGGGTTCTCGCCACTGACTACAACATCAGTGACACCAACTCTGTTGTAAATGTTTGATCCAGAGTTCCTCCATAATTGTAATTGTAGGTAGGCCTCATTGTTTCCCACCCACTGAGCCGGGATTACCCACTTGGTAAGGTTTCCAGAGCAGTTAAAGTATATTTCAGGGATTAGAGACTGTCGTGAGCTGTGTAGTTGCAGGTCGGCTTGACCTTCAAGCACCTCAATCTGGAACTCTGTTGCAAACCCAAATGTGCCTTCAGAAACTCCACGTATATCATGCGGCCTGCAAATTCCTATATATCCAAAAAATTTTATAAACGCCAAGAAAAATGTTATGTTATATACTGGGAACTCAGTGCAGTCGTATGACAAGGAACACACTAAATATAATAGAGTGGGTAACACTGGATGCTATAGTGCTTTAAAGTACAGTGCCTCCAAAAGAGGACAACGGCCTTGGAAAAGAGGGTCAAAGATCTCCTGAAGTGTCCTGCTCCTTTCAACAAAGGCTTCGCTGACTGCCTAAAGCTTTTAACTACTTATAGGTACATATATACACTTGAGAACAAACGTGATCTACAATTACAAAACCATTCATTACTTTACAACAGCACACCCAATAAAAGGAAACAATAATCACCTTAAGTACATTAGATAATAGATGACGGATTGACTTGATCTCCCATACTCACCTTGTGAGGTAGTGAAATGAAGGTAAGTGATTGAGATAAAGAAGACACAGAGCATCAAGTCAGCCATGGAAAGAGAGAGAACAAAACCACTTTGTACTTTGTAACTTTTGTTTAAGAATGATGACCATAATCATTGTAAAGGTTGTTATAGAGTAGCTGCAAGCCTAGATTGCAAACAGGATGTATTTACATGAAGCAATAGCACCATCATTCGTCTCTCAGCTATTGTAAAGAAGTAAACTGATCTGTAATAACTCTTAACAAAAACTCCACCAGACACAACAGAACTACTGTATAGGTACCACCCTATACTATAATAAACCACAATAGAATCCCTAACACGTGGGGAGAGAGTGAGTATGAAGCACTGCTATTGACTTACTGTGGGCGATCACAGTCAAACATCCCCTCATTACTCTTTATAGGGAGAACAAGCATATAGTAGTGTCGTCTGGCGCTATGAGAGAACTTATAATAATGCCCACATGAGTAATCTATACAATCGTGATGAATAATACAAAAACAACAATGCCATTTATGATTGTATTTGTGTGAGAGAGATCTAGCTTGTTTGTTCATTTGGTTCATCAAATAGGTCATCAAGGGGGTCTTGGGGTAAGTCCCTGGTCTCTTCAGCTCGTCTCATGCTGAGACTCCTCTTGGCCTCTATTCTGTTTTTGTAACGATACGCCGCTGCCAGCTTTGTGGCTCTCCGGTGCTGAAGTATGTGAAAGACATGGCATTGAGAGACATAATAGAGGGAGTGTGACCCAACATACAGCATTTGGAGTGACATATTTGGGGTTCTCGTACAATGTTGTACCACCAAAACTTCCCGAAAATACTTTAATCAGCTGCAACACAAAACGTGGACCTGTGTTGGCATATAAAGAATAGTGAGGTAACCTATATACAATAACATACCGATCTCTGTTAAACTAGATCCTCCATCATTAATCTGCAGAAAATTGCGGATCATAGTTATAGTGGGTAGTATGTGTGTATATCCATGTATTTACTACATAATATATATTCGTAAAAATACCAATTTGGTTAAGTATTTCATGTTATATATTCAGCGGTTGGTGGTTTGCTTTTAAACCGTATACCCATTGTTTTTGTGGGAAAAATTTGTGGTGTGTCTTGACCAACAACAATATCACATGAAATACAAACTACACAGTTGTAAGAGGACTAGTTGTGACACTGTTTGCTCACACTATTTATAACATAATAATAATTACGATATATGTATATTTTAATGCCTCAAGGTTCCATTGGTGACATGATCAATATTTACGTATACTAAAATAGTCCTCAATCAAGAAGTTATTAACTCCAGTTTTAGATTATAATAAGCATCAAGTTGCAATGGACTTGTATATCAGATAAAGTCAGAGGCCATTCCAGGAGAGTATTCATAGCTGAGATTGAGCACTAGCACAATAAATGGCTTCTGTTTTCACCACCATTCCTGTCATACTATATCTTGTTCGTATACTATGCAAGAGACATGCATGTGTTATGCATCCTGTATCAGCCAATAATTATTTTATGCCACAAAATCTACAACACACAATTGCTGGAGTGTTATGCATATTATGTGCTCGCTCATGTGCGAACCATATTATGGTACATCTATTGGGCCGAGGATTATTGCAGGAGGCACTGGGTCAATGAGTTACACACTTACATACTACAGTTCTAATTAAAGCCTTGTGGGAGGTTGGAAGTGATCACATGCTGCACACGCAATTAACACATGAAGGAATGCATATTTGAGTTGCTAGTTTTCTAGAGTCCATTGTACTAAACTAACATCCCTTGAAGAGAGGTCTCCAAATCAAACCTTATATACTGAAGGTAAATATAGCTATATACCTGATAGTTTCTAAACCAGATGCGGTCATCCAGCACCGAGAAGTGCAGGGTGTGGTCAACAAATGGTTTACTCTTGGGATGATGGTATGGTGTACTAAAAACCTGAGTAAATAACTCCCTCAGTAGTTCCAGCTGAGGCAATCCACTAAAACTCTGTGAAATAGGGCCAGTACATTTTTCAAATTTTTATGGACATATTTTTGTAACTCATATACAGATCGAATATAAGTTAAAATCTATCAAGCATCAGTTAAACAAAAACGCGCATGCAGAACTATATCCCCCAGAAGCTTAACCTGTGATTAGTGCAAAGGGCAATAATTAGCGACGTGTGTGCATGAAGAGCTTGAAAATTTGTAACTTGTAGAATGTAAGTGAAAGCTATGTGCGTCATGAATAATACACTCACAGGGTCAAAGGTAAGGAGAGGCCGCGAACCCTTCAAACAATTTCCAGTCAGCTTGAGTTCATTCATAGTGTGAACTGCAATAGAAGGCTATCAAGTAATGTGCAAAAGTATACAATTGGTACAGTATTCCACTCCCATTACAAAACAACTCCCAGTTTAGATAAAAAAACTTTTGTACTGAAGCACATAAAACTCCAACACAAGAACACATCTCTCAGAGACCAGACTTCAAAGGAATTAAGGGTGGTCTTTAAAGGAGTCACTACTGCATACTTAACACACACATTATCTTGTATTACTTCACACCACATAGTCTGTGAGGTTATTAGACAAAAATATGTATTCTGTCTAACACACACACTCTATGAGGTTACATAAAAATATTTTGTTTATCAAAAGAGCCAAGTGAACGACACGGGAGTTTTGACGATCAATTTCCCAAGAGAGCCGGGATCCCCAGTCCCAATGGACCCCAACAATATCACACTCAATGGTGGCACTATACACATCATACAATGTGTATATACAGTATACAGGCTGGTATATAGTATATATACCATTTTCCACAAGGAACTTGGCTGAAGGTCCGTCTGGGACATTGGATATCCTATGGACAATAGTAACATAGAGTGAACTGAGTGAATGGCAGAGTGGTATGTCTGCTGCTGTAATACCTACCACATGAACATGTCTTTCTTCTTACGCATCTCAAAAAAGACACACTTGGTACAGTTCTTCATCTCACAAATCTTTAGGAAATGATTTCAACATTAACACATGAAATGTAGCCTTATTAGTGTGATCCACTGATAAACCACGCATGAAATGCCCTGTATAAAGCTTTTCATTGTAGTGTCCTTCATATAGCAGAACCAGCAGTCCAGTTACATAATATATTTCGACTATTTCATATATAGTCTGTACGTGCAGTATAGCTAATACATTCTCACACTCCTCTGAATGTGTGACTCCTTAAAGAAACATCTGAAATCATATTACATATGAACCTGCCGTGTACCACAGCTCCTTACTCATGGAGCAGTTATGTGTGACAGCAACTTTGTTTACCTCTAACGGCTCCTAGCGCTCATTCCCCATTCATAATGCAACAGACATTGAGACCATTAGTGGGGAATTATGTGTGTGTGTGGTCCTTCAGGACACACCAAATATGTATATACTCACACGTGGCACGATACTAGTCACAAAGTACTAATAGTAAAGAGTGTATATAGATCTCCATAGTAGGTACACATAGTAACACGGTTACAGGGCATTTCATGTGTCTGATCTCATGAGTTTTGTAGTGCTAATCGAGGAACTTGCATTAACTAACTAAATTCCTGCCCACTCTATACATAGAACTCACTTCATTGATGACCGGCAACTTGTCTCTTCGGTCCAGCTTTGAATCTAGCCAGCAATGGACATATTTTCCATATGGTACATACAATGTATGTACTACAAAGTCAATACAAAACAAGGCATCAACGGCACTCTGCCATGCTCAACTACTTTTTATTCTCTTAAAATCTTGTTTATTTTGCAGGAACGTTTATTGATAGCCTAAAGCATATAGCATACTGGGTTGCACATATATAGCTGTCATATCTGTCAATCAATAAAGAGGGATACAGGAAAAACCATGCTAGTACACTCTATCCCATTACACTATATACAAACAAATCTGTAGAGTTATGCAGGACATGTGAGCGAGGTCAGGTTCAACATTCCCATCAATTTTACATTGTGCATGTCCTCAAGTTCACAGTGTAGCGAGCTAACAATACAGTCACTGATGCATGGAACGCTGATATTAATCGCTAATGTAAATCTTTTCATAGTCTGTGGTTGGAGGTGTAATCATACCTGTCCGAGAATGTGGTAGAAGAATTTTCAGGTCATTCACCAGGTGCCTACACCTGTAGGGAATATTGATGTATGTGATACTATCAAACTTCCCTAGCATAGCCTTAATATCACACCTCCCAGCTAAGGTTTTAAAACACATGTGCTGCCTGCGGAAGGTACACAACACCTCTGAATAAAGGACACAATAAATAGTAACCTCTCTACAAAGGACATGCCTTCCGTTACAATTTTTTCTGTAAGTACATTAGCTCACTCTTCCTCCAGAAATTGAGGCATACATACCTGTAAGTGATACCTCTGGAACAGAATACAAGAACCCTCTGCTTGTTCTTCCATTTCTTTACCTGTGTTCCGAATACAATGTCAACTGGTTCCTGTGTACTCACTCTACTGCAAGCGAGTGTTTTCCTCACCTTCTTCGAAGGGCCTTGTTCGTCCGTGATGGTTGTCTCCGTGTCCTGATCTTGAGCCTCATCCCTCGCTCTCTTTCTTTTCTTCCTGACTCTCTCTTGTTTACCAGGTCTTCGCGATGCGACGGGACTAGATTGACCCGTAGCTTCGTCGACCACGTGGTCCTCCTCCATTTTGTGATGTGTATGAATACACTGGTTGCCAAGGAAACTACGAAAAATGCTAATTGAAAGCCCAGCCACGCCCATCTTTATACAAAACAAACCAACCACAAAACCATAGCATGCGTTATGTTTTGCAGTTACACAGAATAGCTCTGTTCTGACAAAGGTACATACGCACGGTACCGGTGCCTCCGCCTCAACTCTCCATGGCTTTCAGACGAGCCCCAACTCCCGGTGCTCAGTGGGGCGTGCGGGTGGACATGCAGCCACGGGAGAAGATCGCTCTCTACAACAGACAAAAGGACAGCAAAGAGCACCTAACAGCCGTTGATGTGAGTTGTCTCCGAAACGTAAACGTTATCATTTGCAAGGCAATGTAACTAGCAATAATAATACCAATACAGCATGAGGCTTGGTTCGGCTGCAGGCTGCAGGGCAGGGCTTGTAAAACTACGACGTTTTCCCCAGGCGTTGCAAGTCGCGCGCTATAAATACGTATGTTGTGGAAACTAGCTACTACCAATACAATCCTATGAGTATAAGCTAGTCCATCTGATCTGTGGAATAGTGGACGGTTAACTCTCTAGTTGTGGTAGTAGTTATAGAGCGTGCATTGAGACAAAATAACCACTGAATCAGAAGCGGTAACAACAATCCCTGTTTGTGGTGGCTGGTTGAGTGACTTGTGTAGCTTATACCTGAGTGATCTCCCATTCATATGTAGCTATGCTCAATGCTGACCTCTTGGTCATTTCTATCACCTTATCACATTGAACAATAATACAAAGAATAATTGTACTATTGTGATGAATCGTAAATCGCTCTGACCCTCATTAAGTTGATTTGCTTCAAATATAATTATACGTATGTATAGAGAGGTAGTATTTAGTATTATATTTTTAGGTGTACATACGTAAGTGTCACCAAACCCAAGTTGTTTTTCCAGTGGCATTTACTGTTGGGATTAGTTTAGTTATTGTAGGTATCGGATTCAAGCATTTACTGTAGTCATACTTTATATTCGTCATACAGTGTGTATGTATGTGTGTCTGTTTGTGTGCATGGAATACCAACCACTCCTGCCTCGATGCTGCAGCCAGGGGAGGAGGAGGAAAGCCTCGGGTGTAAGGGGATGTATGAATCACACACGAGGAAGCAGATTTGATTATTGAGAGGTGGCAGTTACCACATATGAATGCTCTTAGCTGTCTAAATGGATTCAGAAGCCTATTGCAACATAAACTGGCTGTTGTCACCCACACTCAATTATTACATACTACAAATGCATTTGTTTAAGCAAGGGTTACTCAACATGGTACGAGGTGAATGTTTCGCTACAGAGACCCTTTGTGGTACCATGGAGCAATGTATATGTGTTTGCATCATTCCATGCAAGGCAAGAGAGCTATTGCTAGTAATTATTGTTCATTACTGTCCATTTGCCAAATAGAACTCAGCTGGAACTCTATAATCAAGGGTGGCTTTGAACCACCAAGGCATAAAGTGTGTTTTAGATTGTGTACGTGCATTTTCTTTTGTTGAATGTTCTATAAACAAATGTACAGTAGTGCACCTATGCCTGATTTCCACTGCCACTAGTCGGCTGGTCATGAAGCAGGCTACTTTGTATCACTTCTCGTTGCATGTAACTGCTGGCTGTGTATCATTGATGCAAGTCCTATTCAGAGCAGGCCTTGTGGAGGGTTAAATTGTAAGATAATTACATTGTAGTAAATGTGATTCATAGCATAGTACAGTGGGTGATAGTTTAAAGTTAAACTTCATTAATGAGGACATAAACACTAGAGTAAGGTACAGTCACCTCAATTATAGCATTTCCAGGGGTTATGATGAGCATTAGATTCTGTTTTCTTGTCTCTGCTGTTAGTAAGCCTCCACTGGATAGCCCTGTGGTATTAAGGTAATGAGTGAATAATGTTTTTTGTTTACTGAAGCTGCTAAAATAAGATGGCTTCTACAGATCGCATGGCATCTTGTGGAATTTGGTATATGCTTTGTGGTGACTGTAACAAATGTCACAGCGGTGTCGGACAGCATTGCTATCATTCTAGACGTAACTTATTGTCACCATGAACATCACCTTACCTTCGTGTGAGGGACTTTTTCTACTGAAATAAATATAACGATCAAATTTCTATATAGACACTAAGAAACAAAGAACACAATAGGAAATACATAGTATCCTATAAAGGTTGGGTCACAATAGATGTAAGACCCCCGTGTACATTGGATGTATATACACACGTTGAAACACACACGAGGCTGTCATTATTGTGAGCCTGCATGAGTATAATACACATGAAACGGTTTCAAATAGGTCTATGTATTCTTCAGTACATTTCCTACCTTACACGGCACGGTAGAAATTCCACTGTATGATAATATTACGAGAGCCGAAGACCAAGTAAGACTAACAAAGAAATATATTCAGTATAGAAAATGTACGTATACATAAGTAGACCCTTTTTCTAAAGCAAGGAACTCTCTAGTGTTTTGTATATACTCTGTTTGTAGCTGGAACTATGAACTACAGTGAATTGTTGATAGTGGAACACTTTCAGCACTCTGATAGTGATATGTACGTATGTACAACTTTCGGGACTTGCTTCTGAAATCATACTTTCCTCCTAGTTAGGTTAAAGAGGTCATACCCTCTTATGTCCTTAGGGAGTAGGCCTTTGCATTACATTGCACGGGGTACAGCAATACATTATTTTACTCAAACTAATGATGCAGTGAAAGAATGATTGAAGGGATGTTGAGAGATAGAAGCTGTTTACCCTGGGCAACTGTCCTGAGCTTAATGGTGTTGTGATAGTGTGTGCCTGGTGCCTACCAGACTCAGCTCTATCATAACATTAGATCTGCCCACCCCTCCTCCCTGTATAGCCACCAGTCGCAGAAGGAAGGTAATACTCTTGAACCACTGCTCATAGGGCATTGCAGTATACTCACTGTGTATAGTGTGCAGTGATATTTGAGCACAGATCTAGTGGTGTATATATCTACCTGCTCTCTCTGCTCAGCTGAAAGAATACTTAAAGAATTGCCATGTAATCATATATAGATATAATGCATACATACTTCTCTTCTAGAGGTCAGGGACACAGAATTATTATGAATATCACAAGGAGAGTTAAACATTTATTGCTGCCGACATCTTGTGCTATAGCTTCTATAGCTTGTGTGTATTAAGTTGATGTAGTACTGTGGCAACATGTCTTTTAGCCAGAAATTTTATGTACTGTTTGTGTAGCTAGTATATACTATCGTAATAATTTGGTAGATGAAAATGTTACTAGGGGTCTAGGAAATCACTATATGAATTGAGTTTCTATAATGATTACTTGTATTAAAGTATAGCATCTCCCAGTGTTTAGAACTTTACCTTTGACCCTCTGGATCTACATTAA
>JAODVQ020176006.1:0-14653 GCA_025400075.2 Phenganax stokvisi
AGAATTGCATTGCAAGTTGCAAGAAAAATTGCACCGTGTAACAGGGCCTTTAGTTTAAATTTATACTTCAAATTACAGCATTGAGACTGGGGGAAAGGGATAGACATTTGAAAGTCATAGTGGCACATATTATATTGCATGGGATTGTAGACTATGTCATCATACACTCAGCCCAGTCGCGACTAGAAGCGTAGAACCGTTAAATACAATTCTTTCTCGAGCTAAGCGTTTTTATACTTATTACCTCAGAGATTGAGAATTTAGCTCTTTTTAATTGGCTTTTGTAATAAAAAATCAGTCTATGTAAGTAGAATGCGCCTGTTAGGAATAAGACTGTTACAGGGTCAAAAGACAAATTCAAGTGTGTAATTCAAGTGAGGCTTTGATTGCTTTTAAGCGGGTCAAAGCCTCTCCAGTATATTGCGAGTCACTTCGGAATTCAGAGTTCAGACGGCTTCAGAAAGGCGGGAGCAAATATGAGTTGTCATGAATTCCGGTGAAGTTTGGCAAATGGCCACTATGTTTGATAAACATATTGATCTTCTGACTACTATTCTTATATCCTAATGATATCATGAAGATAAGAGACGTAAAAAATGGAAAGCAGAAATTGTTAGAATTCTTTTGAGACGACTTCATACCTATTTTGCGTTTTATCAATTCAATGATGTATTTTCAAAATAGCTAGGGTCGTTGTTCGAAGCCCATATCGATAGATTAAAGTCTCAAATATTTATAGCATTGATCAAAATGGAAGTTTCAGCCTCTTTTGCTCTATTTTATGAATGATAAAAAAATTTACTATCCAATGGATAGCGCTATCCAACTTTCGAACAACTGGCCCCGATTTCTATGTTGAACTTATCCACCATTTAAGTTAAACACGCTTCGAACCATTGACCCTTGCAATCTACTTCACTTGAAACTACTTTAAGGAGAATTAAACACACTGCTCAGTAAAATATTATTGCTGACGTTTTGCTCTGCACATAGTTAAAATTTTCAGAGAAGTACTAAAACTGAATCGCAGTTGGTACTACATCTTTCACACATCATGTAGAATAAATGATCTGGTGCATCAACTGGAATATCGCTACAGTTTAAATCTTCAAATACTGGACAAGGTATTATGTACTGGGCGAGAAATTTCCTTTCCATTTCAGTATTAGCAAAATAATGTATAGATATAGCATTTAATTTTCTTATGTACACCCATCCGACCCTTCCTCCATTCATCCATCCACCCGTCCATCCATCTATCTTTCTCTCATTATAGATGTGTATAATTTAACTTCTTAGGCCCGGGTCAAACGTCGCTCTTTTCATGCGCCGAACTTAACCACCGCAGCGACGTTTGATTCAGTTTAGTTCGGCAAAATCAATTTGGAGCGACACTGAGCAACTGGAGCGACATGTGCGGTCGCATTATGCGACAGGGAGCGACAGCGGATCAAACGTCGCTCTTGTCAAGCGCCGAACTAAATGCATAAACTAGAACTTACTATAGCAAGTGAAGTGCTGCTGTATATTGGCAGATTGTATGAAGAGATATACGTTTGCTCGTTCGTGCGACAGGGTGGTATTTAAGCGTAGTTTTCATGTGTGGCCAATGGTTGAAAATCATCACCAACACTCAAGAAATCGAGAAGAATGAAAAGAAGTGGAGGCACCATAGTTCAGTTGTTGCGATAGGCTCGCATGTAGTTAAACAAACTTCTTAATATTTCGCTTTAAAAAACATGTTCACTGACATATGTAACAGCGAAGAGTCTTATTTTACGTTTGTTGCCTGTTGCTAATCTTAATTCCAGTGGCAAGCTGGAAAGAGAATTAGCAACGGGCAACAAACGCACAACGCTATAGGCTACAGAAGAAATCGTTTTCCGTCACGAAGCGCACACATGGGTGCACGTAATGCGTTTACAAATTGTAATCGTTCATGGTGGTGCTCGCGAGGCTCAATCAGGGTGTTCGGAAAGTCAAATTGCGATCTGGAATATATTGCTTTTAAAAACATCTGTGACGTCAAAAAACGTCATAAATATGTGCATTGCAAATTGAGTTTTCGTTTGCCCCTACATAGTTCGGCCGGAAGGTCTGGTACGGGAAAACACCCCATCAAGAATAGGAAGCTGCCCTCGGCAGCAATTATTTTAATTTATTATTAGTTAGGTCTTTTTAGAGGAATATCAGACCGAGGGCTGTTTCGTACAGACCGAACCCGTAAGGTGAAGTCGGCACAAAAGATCGAGGTCTGTGTCTTCTGATATTTCTCTGGAAAGACCAAACAAGTGAGGTTAATAGAAAGTTTATTTTATGGCAGTTTGTACTTTTAGTGAGAAAAAAAAACAGAAATGCATATTACAACTAACGTGGACCCCACTGGTGGACCCTGGTACACAGTCATGAGAGTGAACAGAAAAACTGAAAATCATTTTATACAATTCAAAATCACAAAATTATTGTTTTGTTTCGCCTTTCGCACAGTCAAAAACTATCTTTTTCCGTTTCACTTAAACAGTATAATCTTCGTAATAGACCGGCCGGCCGGTCCATTATCGGAGAAGAATGAACCAGTGATAAAGCTTCTAAGCCAATCATAACGCGGTATTTTACAGGAAGTGACCTTTACATAATAGAATATTATTATCTATCATTAATACACTGGACAACTGTTCACTAATTCAGTATCAATTTTTTATCTTTGCTCTCTTCTCTTTCCTTGATGCATCCAGCTGCAATGTATTGGTGACCGAAAAAGCGGGAGCTCTAGTAAGGAGATTTTTTCGCTCAATACAGCAAGCAGATCGAGTTATACCTGATCTGAGACTCTGTGCTTGTAATTTCAGTAATGAGATCTGTGCTTGTAATTTCAAATGCAATGTAAAAATTAATTACTGTGGCTCTACTACTATTTTAAGCTTATCCAACGAAGCTAAATGAGCTTCGTAATTGATACATATTTGTCTAGTTTCCTCTCTTAAATTCTAAATCACTGAATAACGATCAGTAGCAGAGGCGGTTCACTCAGTGGTGCAACGTTTGATTTTTTTTGAAAAATATGTAATTCACTTGCCAGAAGACGGAGCAGCGAGCCAGTACAGGGTTTTTCATTGGCTAGAAAATGTCATTGACTTGCTAGCGGCCGAAATGAGTGGTGCGACACGAGCGAGGACTGAAGCTTCAAAGCTTCCGAATCCGACGGAAGTGAACGTTCCCTATGGGTCTTTATTCTGTGTTATAAAAGCTGCTTTCCAGTTACGAGTTTTTGACAGGCACGGAAAACTTTAAGCTGAAACAAAACTTATCTTAAAAACAACTGCAAGAAGAATTGTTTACAATTCACAGTTTTTTAATAGTTATGTGTCTTTTTGTGGGGCATTTTTAAAAGCTAAAAAATTATACAGGATTTGAACATTTTCGTGCGTGTCTGAAGAGCAGCGTTTCGAAAGTGATAATGAATGGTTCACCTAACCTTTAAGTCCTGTTCATTTCTCTTGTCACGTCGTTGTCGTGTTTTTGTTTAAGAACACGGTACGGCTCGACGACGCGGGGTCTATTTTACTTAATAATTTGTTCCAAGCAATGCTAAGCGCATAAAGTCTTTTTGAATAATCTGGTTACGAATAAATTGAAGGCAAATGATGCAGTATTTGTTATTAGGTTGACTTTGTGGATTAACCATTAATTCTAACGTCGCGAAACTTCTACGTCCCCATGAAGGCATGAAAAGGCTTGATTTGGCCGCGTGTTCATTTGTGCTCATGGTCACTACGCGATTGCGAATTCTCTAAGGACTTCTTGATACTATAAATTTATGCATTTAGCCCCCAGGTCGTCGTGTTTTAGTATCGTGGATCGTAAAATCCCAAACTGTTGCGCTTATTATTGCTTTTGGACTAATTTTTCAGCAAAAAGACCCCGCGTCGGTCGAGCCGTACCGCGTCTTAAATCGCAAACTCTCTAATACCTATTACTGTTTTGTGACAAGTTTATATAATTATTTCTTTTTCAATTACAACAGTGTATCATTAAATATTAGAAATGCAATTACAAGCAGACAATATCTAAGTTTTTTATGAGATTTACTGCTAAGAATATAGAAAACCTACATAATATAGAATATTGTGGCATTTAAGAGGTATCGCGACTTTTCATTTAATTTAATACGACGGTGGGGAACCACCCCTACTGACTATATTAGAGAGTTTGGCAACTCGACGGCAGAAGACGACGGCAACGTCTACGACCGCGTAAGGGCCTGGAGCGAACAGTTATTGATGTTTTCGAAACAGCGGCGCGCGATTCACCTCAAAGGACGTTGTCGGGAAAACGGCAACGTATATACAACGTGTTACATATGTTAATTGTAAATAATCATGCAAAATTAATTCATGAACACGTTGCAGTCTAAAAATACCCGTATACAATCCAGAAGTCTTGCACGTTGTCTGGATACTTTCCTTATAAATGGGTGCATCGCCATTTCAGTGTCTTATTCAAAAATAAAATTTGAGAATTTATATAGCCCACACGCAAAATACAACTTTCGATTCTCATCTGAGCAAGTTCTGAATTGTCAAGAAATTAAACTATGTATCTGATAAATGATTGTTCCTCAGAGTGAATACTCTGCGAAGGATAGAAATCATGTTCTATACAATGAAAACAATTAATTTCCAAAGAAATGAATAATGATAAACTTCACATCGCAAGACCAAATTTTTGGCCTGGCTTTGCTACTGCAATGGACAAATCTCATCATTGACTAAATTTCGATCTAGGCTAAACGAAGTAAAATCATTTACGCCAGTGGAAAGAACATGTTACATGCAAGTAAAATTGCAAAGTTTGGTCGCGAAAGGTTGTTAAATAGATATATAGATAGATAAATTCTAACTGCAATGGTCGTGAAAACGGCAGTAATGGGGAAAAAGTGGCCTTAGCATGCACTTCAAAGTTCTAAACCATCTCCTTTTACCAACTTGGAACATACCCCCAAACCAGTCAACACTAGAAGTATTGACAAGTCCAAATCTATCATATTAATATCAATATCAAAGCAAAAATTCACAGGTAGACACAGATTGCCAGAACCTGATAGGAAATGAGACTGATAGGAAAGCCAAAGTTATAAAGTGATCAAGTTTGCTGAGTGAGGCTGATGAATGAAGGAACAAGCAATGATCTCATGTTCGCTTATGCTTTTTTAATCTTCATTAATAAAGAACTGCTTCAATTCAAACACACACATCGCAGATGTGATGCATTGTGGATAGAATAGAATAGAGCTAGACTCGAGGGACTTTATATCTGAGTACCAAGAGGAGTGTAGAGCTACAAGGTACTCCGAGTGGACCTAGTAAAAGGTTTGCAAGATACTAGAAAGCGTAATCAGAATTGACGACGAGTGACTACGAGTGATCACGACAGTTAAGTCAGTGAGTAGTAGATAGCTTTAGAGTTTGACTACTAATGTGAGTATGACAGTGAAAGACAGACTGAAAGTGTGCCTACAAAATGTTGGAAATTTAACTATGGCCACGACTACGACTTTGAATTTCGAATATTAAACATTAGCAAACAGATTTAGATGCATGTAAGTTCGAGTGTGACTACGATTTCAAAATGCAAAATGTCAATTTAAACTATTGTATATTCACCATGACTGCCAGTCGTCGAGCCAATCAGATTGCATTTTCATTGTCTAGGGCGGGAATCTCTGAGTCATTACTAAAACCTGTGTGCTTGGCAAATGGCCACAATTTTTGATAAACTTTTTAACCAACTGACTGTTACTTCATATCATGCAAAAACAGACAAAAAAACAGGAATCAGAAATGACTGGAATTCTTTTGAAGCAGCTACATACTTACCGTAATTATTCGAATAAAGGCCTCCTTCGAATAAACACCGTCCTCGAATAAACGCCGCACTTTCTTTTACCGCTGCGGCATTAATTCGAAACATTCATACCTAAGCAGTGCAAATTTTTGGTTGACTGTTACATTGGTTTAGTTTGGTTTTTCATTAATTAACAGTTGTTGTTACCAAATTTGCAATAAACCCCGCCCTCAAATAAACACCGCACTCCAAGCTCCAAAAATTTAATAAACGCGGCGGTGTTTATTCGAATAATTACGGTATTTAAATTATTTTTCTGCATCTTGACGCATATCCACCAAATTTAGTCTCGCTATCGGTTCTTACATCTCAGGTGTCCAAAATATATCTCGCCTGTTCGGGAACAAAACTCGTCAGTTTAGAAATATTGTCAAAAACACTTGTTTGATTAGGACGTATTATTTCTCAGATTCCATAAGTTCAACATATGACTGCAAGGTAGGTTTCTTTAGACAGGCTACATCAAAAAAACGCTGCAAATGAATATCTTCGTACTAGAAAGCGACATTTTTGTCGATCTATTAGGACGGAACGCCTAACAGTTTAATTGTGTGATATGACAAGCAAGCGGTGACGTTGCGTCAAATTAGTGACGTCTAACAAACACAGCGCATGCGTTTCAAATTATAATTGCATTGCTTTACGTGATGCTGAGGTGTGCTACTGGGACAAGTTTAGAGAAAACTTATTCTCTTAGCACCAGTCACTACCTAAGAATCATTGATTCATTTAAAGAGAAATGACGGTTAATCGTGAAGAAAGGTACAGCAACGCAACAGAAGTAACTGTATGATTTATCATATTTTAAAAAAAGATCTCAATTAATTTCAGTACTGATTGAAATTACATCATTCACAGTTTAATTCAATATTACATAAATATATTCTTTTAATATATCTTGATTAAAAGTAGTACAAAACGAATATTTTTTTAAAGTTTCGTCCTAATTAATTTATTACAGCAAAAACGCTACAAATATATAAATTGCATACAGCAACATCTCATAAAATGGCCTGGATCACCTGTATAGTACATATATTATAAAAACACAGGGCATAAAATCGCTATTGTCAAGATTGATTCGAAATTGCAGACAAGAGTCTTTGAACGTTTCTTCAGAAATTTAATTGTGCGAAGCAGTCATGCGCTCAAACAAAAAACGAAATCGTAGAATTAACGGTGGCATTCGTGCATGGCCAATTGAAGAAGATGTCCGGAAGCCTACAGAGTTGCTTTAACCAGGGGCCAGTTGTACGAAAGGCAGACAACTTATCCAGTAGATAAGTCTTATCCAGCGGATAAATTTGCTATCCGTCGGATAGTTATTCGTCCGGTAAAATCGCGTTGTACGAAGTATGGATAGCAAGGATGATAGCTATATCCGCTGAATAGCTATACATCGAAAGCTCGTTGCTATGTGTTGCCATGGAAAATGACGTATTTTTTTTACATTTTATTTGTTTTCAAAAATGTCTGAAACTTCGGTATAAAGATTACGAAAACGACATTTTTCTCCCTCAAGGCCCGTTTACACAGACGATTTTTGCTGCGATTTTTCTCCTCTTAGCGTGTGTGATGGAGTAGGTTGACTGGCGAGTGGAATGGCAAAATTGTTGGACCAAGTATAATCGCCAGTTATCCACTTTTTCACATCGTTAAACACACGAAAAATCGCATTGAAAATCGCCTGTGTAAACGGGCCTTCAGAATGCACTCTAATTCGGCAGCTGGTGGAGGAAATTTGGCAGCTGGTGGAGGAAATTTTGAACATCATTGGTCACAAACTCTCAAGCATTCTCACAAATAAAAAAAGTTGAAGTCTGGCAGTACGGGCAATGTTTTCGGTGGATGCTCTGTCAAAACGATACTGTGCTCGTAAATAGCTTTCAGGATTAAACTGTAGGAGGTTTTCATCAGGTATTACACGTGTGCTCGAGAAAAGTCATAGATACAAAAACCGGGAAGCCTTTATAATGCCACCATGTTGTTGAAAGTATAATTTTCGTAGCTTTTTTCACGAAAATGCATTATTTATCTATTGGATAGCGGATTTAAACTACCTCTGCAACTCGGATAATTTTATTCATTGGATAGTGAATTTTTATCCATTGAATAACGTTATTCAAGCTTCGTACAACGCGATCTTTTCGCTGGATAAAATTTATCTGTTGGATGGCGAGTTATCCATCTCTCGTACAACCGGCTCCTAAAAAATAACTATGAAGGGTATAGTAAGGTGGACAAATTTGTTGTTTTCCAAACAACACAGCGACGAATGCCGTGTTACTACACGGTCTTCTTGAACAGCGGTAAATCATGATAGACATAAATTGTGAAACTAAGGTAGAAAAGGTTTTACCTTGTTTCGATCAGTAAGTTGTATCTATCAATCGATCGACGAGTTTAGGGCTCAAAAAGTGCACAAACTGAACTACCTAGTATATAAAGCAACAATTATAGTTAATTATTTTCAAGCTTCCAGACTATCTCCTTCCACTGAATATTTTAGAGAAGTACCATTTAAACAGCCTCATTATAATGTGTACAATATCTTCTTGCGCCCAAGATTTTAAATAAAATTATTTTCTTCGCACACGAAGTCGCACTTTACCTTGAGAATATAAATCCTTAATGCCTTTTCTGGCCGGGCTAGTCTTTGAATATTTTGGCGAATCGTTATCTCCGAAATCGATTCCTCCGATGTCAATGTCAACATTTTTCTCGACAAAATTTCCATGTACGCTTCTAGTTATACTTCCCCATATTCCTTTCTTCTGCTTTTCTTCCTTGACCGGCAACACCTCATCTCCCTGAGGCTTTTCCTCGTCGGGAAGTGCTTCGACTTTTGGCTATAGGAATGCGGGTTTTTGCACAACAGGAGGGCTTCAGTTGCTTCCTGTAGACTTCTTGAGGCAAGATAAAGTTAAGGTGACTGTATTTGCGGTCTGTTTAAATATTCCTCCATCCATCAATTCATCCATCATCCATCTACCTACCTACCTAGTACCTACATACCTACCCACCTACCTACCTACCGTAGCGTACCGTAGCGTATTTCTTTTAAAGTCATTAGCTATGCTCTGGTGCTTACAAAACAAAGAGATACGCTACGTTACGCTACGGCACAGTTGAAGTAGAAAACAGCCTTAACAATCACTTCCGGTACCTGTTAGAGTCATTGTGACGTCACTTCTGTTATTTCATGTCAGGGTAAAGCTACTTATATCTACCATATACTTTGGTTATAGCCGCTGCTTCGCTTGAGCGACCTGTTTTCTCTAAAAACAGTGCAAACCCTCGATTCATCCATATCATTTTTTCACTAGATGGATTCAGTTGCCGAGCGCATATTTCAATGGCCCTTCTAAAACATTGTTCAGCTTCAGTTGGTTCATTTAATTCATAATGGACAAGGCCTAGATTGAATATCGGATCTGCAAGATTCAGATGATTTGATCCTACATGAGACTGGAAAATATTAATAGATTTTCTGGTAAAAACTTTTGCACTTTTATACAGCCCCAAATGGAGGTCTGCTACTCCAAGGTTTGCTAATGCTTTGGCAAGATTGGCAGCAATCATTCTAAAATTATCTTCCCGTTCCTCTAATGCTCTCTTATAATATATTGTAGCTTGTAAATAGTTTTCTTTAGCTTGAAGGAGATTGCCTTTTCTTGAATATTTTTCCCCTAAGTGTGAGTAGAAAATAGCCAAAGAATGATTAGTTCTACCGCCTCTTTCGAGCGCTAGGTTGATGAACATTTCATTTTCATGGCATTCTCTCGGAGTCGAACAACGAAGATTCCCAAGACTTTCATAACATGACAAAACCTTACTATGCTCTGGTCCATATACTTTCAAAAAGATATCAAGAGCCTTTTTGTAATATTTTCTTGCTTGTTTGTGATTCCAAAGGAACATTTCCGTCACTCCCAACCAGCGAACGATTTCTCCATACAGAGGAAAAGCAACATGTACATCTTTCTCATGTTTTGCTTCCCCACGTCCTTTTGTCGCGATTTTCATAGCTAAATTTAGATATTTTCTTGATAGTACAAATTCCCCATAGTTGAATAAAATAAAAGTCAACTTAAAAATTACATCATGCATTTTCTGTTTCAGTTTCACTGACTTAGGTACTAGACTTTTCGAGACAAGGTTTTTCGTTTCGGCGCAAAAGTCTTTCAAATGAGGTATTAGCGTAATCTCTCCAAGTTCGTAGTCATCTCGGGTTAGCATTAATAAAACATACATTGGAACACGAGAAGAATTGTGCTGTTCGGTGTCATGTGGAATGAACAGTTTAATACTGTCGTGTACGACACGGTGTAACGAGACTGCAACGACTTTGAAATCATCTGATGTAAGAATCAGAGAACATTGTTGAATTCTAAGTGCAACATCTTCTTTATCCGTATTTTTGTCCACACGAAGTACGTAATTGACGAGAACTTGACGTGATAAAAGTTCACGCGACACATAAGAAAAGAAAGTGAATGCATGCTTTAAAACAGAGTCGCTTTCCGCTATTGTTTGTACAGCCATTAGAACAGCTGTTGACATGGTCAAAGAATAAGCCTGATTTACTTGACTTAGTTTTGTTTCAGTAACATTACGTTTCCCTTCATCCAAGTTCTTCAAATAATCCTTCCAAGTGAACTGCGGAGAAGCCTTTCTTTCATGAAGTAGTTTGACGTAAAACGCAGCGGACGCCATAGCTAGTGGTTGGTAGTCTAAGTCTTTCGCTACTTTATCAACTAACGCTTGATTTTCAATAAGTCCTGAAAGATCTGTAAGAAACTCATTAGACTCTGCTACGCCCATACCTTGGCTGACTGAAATGTGGACTGTCAAAGAACTGTTCAGAGGAACACATGACATGTCTTGTGTGGTAACCAGCACTTGCCCACCTTTCCAGTCCTCATCTTCCAGTCGAGGCAAAAATGCAGATATTTCACACAGTTTTACAACATTATCAACTATCAACAACCATGTGTATTTGAGTTTACGATCGTTCAAAATTTTTGAAATTTGTTCTTGGAGCTCTCTTATTTTCACTTTAGTCGTTGTTTCTTTCGAATTTCTAATCGTCGCTATGTCATTTTCGTTACAATCCATGCGACGTGCAAAACTAACGTACGATTCCAAGATGTCTTGCGCAGACCTTCCATTTAAAGTCACGACAAAAATAGTTGAACTGCAACCAAACCAGCTACATTTAATATATCTACCATAGCGTTGACCAACTAATCTAGCCAGTTGCGACTTGCCACTTCCCGGATTGCCTGTGATATAGAAATGTGTCAATGAACGATTACTCTTGAGTGAGAGATTTTGTAATTCTTCTAAAATCAACGTAACGGTGCTGCTACGGTTTGCAATCAAATGATAAGGTCTAGTGGGAAGATCTCGGAAGAGTGATTTAGTTTCGCTTTGTTCTTCGAGCCTGAGGTAAGCAACCCTCGAAACTATTGCAACGATTGTCATAAGCACTACCAAACAAAGTCCCTTTGTTTTCGAAAAACGTCTTTCTGAAGATCTTCTAGTCTTCTCGATATTTGCAGTAGATAAGTTCAGTGCTTTGAAGCAATTTGTAATTTTATTGCAAGCATTATCGAAGGCAGCATTGGATAGTTCGTTGTTAGGGCTAACTCGATGAACGATAGAATTTCTTAGCTCTTTTAATTCGTTTACCCTGTCTTTAACTTGTTCGCCTATAAGTGACTTTAATGCTTTAGAAAACAGAATTACATCGAACAAAGTAGAGCAATCCCATTCACTTCTTTTCCCAGATTTATATGAATCTAAGTAATGTTGATTGACTTTTGGATTTCTTGCTCTCTCTATGTTGTACAGTTCGTTACCAGAAATACAAGTGTCGTCCCACGGGCCTTTTGAAAGGCCATGAGTTTTGTCCCATTCCTCCTTGAACAATTTCCGCAGACCTTCACTGACAGCAATATCAATAATTTTCCTAATGCAGAGGTAATTTTGTTCCTGGCGACTTGCAGACGATCCCATGACTGACAATACACAAAATAACCTACAAAATATACGGAATAAAATTTGCCTGTGTGTGTGTGCGTCAATTGCATTGATGCTGGAAGTCGATGCAAATGACTTTTTTCAAAAAAAGTTTGCTACAAATGGCACGAATGCAAAGGACACATATTTGAGGGAGGGGCTCTTACCTAAGGGAAACGAAAATGACATCTAAAGCTAGTCTCCATTATGTTGTAGACACCAGGATTCATGATCACAACTCGGAGAAAAGTGGCGATGGTTTGAAGTACAATTCAATACAAATATTTTTGTGGATATAAGACAAGCAGTTTCCACGTTCAAAGAAATTTTCTTTTTCAAGGAAATTTTGAAAAGTAGGTACGCATAACGTGCTGTGAGTAGCTTCTAAACGATCAGCAACTTCAAATCTGGCTGTGATCAAACTGTTTGGCCACAGCAGATTGGAAGTGATTAACATATGAAATAGGACAAAAATTTAAGCAAAATGCAGATAGCACAATACTTTCCTTTAATTTACTAGGGAAAATTTGCAAAAGAACACTTAATATATAGCTTGCTTGGCAACCTCATCATTAATCTAGAACTACTGGTCTACTTTTGGATTGCTTGTTGCTAGGATACCTCACATAAACACCGTTTTAGCCGAGTTTCCAATCACCCGTAACAGTCGTAAATTGGTCAACTTAACCGATCCAACAAAAACGCAATTCAACTTTAAAGTCTTACACAACCAAAATAATAAAAATTTCCATGTTTTCATTTTGACTTCATGTTTTAGTCGTATATTTTCTTATTTTAAGCCGTTTAGAACTGCAAAATAAATTAATTGCTGCTAGCGGTCAATTCTCACAGTAACATTAACATCAAGTTCAAATTTAACAAACAAGCAATTTTTATAAAAAAGAATAGGGGAGCTTTCGAACAGTGGAAATATTAGCCTTCAGCAGTTCCTCCTCTTTTCGAAATTTCCTATTTGAAAGTAGAATTGCGCCATTTTTTATACACCCTATAGATATTGTTGTTTTACGCTACTAAACCTAATTTCCGTATTCGTGCGAATTTGAAAAGAAAATACATAAATTTTATGGAATGATGAACAGCAGAACTTTGAAGTTGTGCACTAACATCGTTGCTTTGACGTCATGTGAAAACCATCTATAAAAATGTTGTCGTAACTGTCGCATAGGAATTGTCAAGATATCTTTCATATGCCAAATTATTCTATTATCTTGAAGTAAATCTCATATAGAAAGCATACATAGCGTTTCCAATTATTACTAACAAATTGCTTTACTAAATATTAGAGAGGTTCAGATTTGACTTCCAATACCAATACGACTACCATTTGCCAAGACTAACCAATGAGATGCGTTTAATCTAATTGATTAACCAATCAAATATGAGTTTAGGTAGCAAAAGGTAGCGGTAGCGGTAGTGGAAGTCAGATCTGAACCTCTCTAGTAACTATTTTGAGACTGCTATATTTTGGCTGCTGAGAAAGATCGTGACTCGATCAGGTTTGAGCCGTTCTTACAACACACAAAAGTCGATTTTACAAGCAAAATGTGCAAGACTAGTCGTCATCTATGTATAAATATTATGAAAAATCGAACACAGAGCTGCTGAGTGGAAATAAATGACTTTGTACAGTAAACAGATGGCAACTAGTTAACGTCGGTCAGGTTTCCTGGTGTAGTAAAATGCAAAGTTCAAACCGAAAGATGAAATTGAATATCAGTCTCAGTCTTAATTAACTATTCACTATCGAGCGAATTGGACGTTGTACATTGAACTTACCAAATAAAATGTTCTTTACTGCTTGATCATAGTGACGAAGCGAACCCAACAATGTCGTCATGCTATATGCAAATATTTTCATGCTCTATACTGTGAGAGCAATTAATTTCTAAAGAAATGATAATGCTCTAAAATTCACATGGCATGACCAAATTTTCGGCCTGGCTTCGTTGCTGCAATGGACAAATCTCATTACTGACTAAATTTCGACCCAGGCAAAAGGAAGTAAAATCATTTATGCAGCTGGAAAGCTGGAAAGAACATGTTACAAGTAAAATTGCAAGTTTGGTCACGAAAGGTTGTAAAATAGATAGATAGATAGATAGATTCTAACCGCAGTTGTCGTGAAAGGGCCGTAGTGGAAAAAAGTGGCTTTAACATGCACTTCACGTTCAAGCCCGCCGCAGACGAGAGCGGCGGGCTACGCTAATCTAATCTACGGCGGGCTTCTCCTGACGTTCATGACACGCAGTAGTGACGTTGCATCATATTAGCGACGTTACAGAGGACGTTATGCGTTCATGTGCGTTCAATCATAATTGCATTTGTTTGTGCGAAAGCATGTAACTATGTACTATTGGCACCAGTGCAAAGAAAATGTTGCTGTCTTAGTACAGTTATTAATTGTTTAATAAGTAGCACTGACTGATTTTAAAAAGATGAATGTCTGTAAAATGTAAACCAGAAAATTTGTTAGACTTTGACGTGATCACAAGTCAGAAATGCTGATTTAGATACTTAAAACTTTGTTTGTTATACAAACGGAGCAATGAGAATTGCATAATTGACGAGTTTGAGATGTCAATTCAAATACGAGACCTCGGAATTTTCCGGCATTTACGGGCCGATTACATGAGGCGAGTTGACCCGGCCAAGCGAGTTGGCCCGCTTTGCCGAGTGACTCGCTTCCTATATGTTTTAACAACTA